>AFIV01000605.1:0-18834 GCA_000223765.2 Zymoseptoria ardabiliae STIR04_1.1.2 | reverse complement strand
CTACGGGGCCCGGAGCCCTAGGTTTCGCGGAGGTCTATAATTCTATATATTATAATGTCGTCGTTATACCGGCTAGTAAGGTTCCTACTAGATATATGCCGGGGGATAGCTTTAGATATATATACTAAACTAGGTCGCCGTACGGAGCGTTCGGATCTTCCTAATTTAATCCGAAGCCGGTAGTCTCGGGGATAATTATAATAGCGGCAATTGCTAAATAGCGCTATTAGAAAATACTAAGATAATTAATCTTATTACCCTACTCCGCCCCTAGAGCCTAGTTATTTACTATTCTACGGGCGAGTTCGTAACCGGGCTCTATAGGCTCCGCGTATATTGCTAGGTCGCCTCGCCTTAAGAGGTCTATAGTCGGCGATTTTAGGATAATACGCCCTATAGAGTTTCTATAGCCCTTAATTTTAAGGTTAACGTATAATCCGGAGACTTTTAGACTATAGATTATAAGTATACGGCTCGGAGTAAGATCGTCCCGACGAGAGTAGACTCTAGAGTAGACGTAGTTATACGTAGCTCCGATATACTTAAGGAATCCCTCGATACGGCTTTTCTATATATCGTCCCTTTTCCGATATACTTAAGGAATCCCTCGATATAGCTTTTCTATATATCGTCCCTTTTCTCCGGCGGTAATAATACTAGTACGGTACTTTCGACCGGCTCCTTCGATCGTATTAGATCCGTAAGGATAGCGCTAATAGCGATAGTAATTATGTCGGAAGAGGCCTAGTAGGACAGCCCGGCTATCGTCTAATACGGATAGTATAGGTACTATACTACGGTACTAATAGCCTCTAAGAAAAAGATACTAAGACTAGAAGTATCCTTAACCGAAGCTATAATCTTTCCTAGGAGGTTCGAGCCTAGCTAGCTTAGAGCTTTATATTTGCGGTCCTACGTAGTAGTACCGCGGTAAAGTAGCGCGACTAGGCAAAATTATAATAGTAGTATAGCGGAATATATTTAATAAAGGTTTAGGAGGGTTAAATACTCGTCGGGTATTGTTCTATATTACTTTAAATACTATACGCGGACTTACCTACCTAGGATCCTAAATCCGTATATCTTTATAAGGTAGCTAAAGGATGCGAGGGGCGTACGTAGAACATTTACTAACTCTAGGAAGTCGGAGGATAAGTACTCGAGGGGTTCGGCGTAGCGATAGGCGTAAAGGGCATTACCGGTCGGAGGAAGCTAACTAAGACTTATTCGGAACCGGGACGGGCCGAGAGAAATACTACGGCTAAACGTCGGTATCGTAGTATTGCCTAAGGCATTAGCTCTCTATATCGGTAGGTCTACCGTTTCTCGATCCTAATAAGTAATACCTTACTATTATAGACGATATAATAGACGCGAACGACTAACGTCGGGTCCTAATCCGTACTTACGTTAGGTAGATTCCTAGGAGTCTAAATTTAAGACCTTAGACATTATAGAGTATCTTCTACGAGTAACAATTTAAACGGGCTATAAGAACGGATCCTTCTACGTCTAATACCGACTTCGTTTATATCCTCCCTAGCTTCGATTTACTAAACGATACGAAGGTATAGTTCCTAAATAATATTAGCGTAAGGTAAAATAATGCCGTCGATGTTGCTCGACTACTATACGATATATACCTTACCTATTACGACTCGGAGAAAAGCGAATAGTATAAGTAAATCTCTTTAAACTATATAGAGTATATACTAATTATACGGTAGGACCTTTATAAAACGTCCTAAGTTAATAATAGGATATCGGGAGTACTTTAGACGATAGTAATAGGGAGATATAATTACTCGTAGTAAGGAGGTTAGATTAAATATATATACGACCGACCGTAAAAGCTATTTGTAAGAATAATCTTAACGGTACCGTAATCTAAATATTAAGGCGTAGTTAGTAGTGTCTCCCCCTTATAAGCTAGATAGTCGTTGTCTACATCGTTACTCCCGGTCTCGTAGATATCTTCTCGGTTAGCCGCGTCGTATAAAACCTATACCTATCTAGCTACTACGTAGCTTCTTATCTCTAACAATCTTAGTCCTTCTTCTCCGTTCTACTCGTACTTCTAGCGACATTTAAAGTAGATATAGATGTTTTCGTACATCTATAAATCGTTAGATTCGAGAGCGGACCTACGGAAGGGCTTAAACGGACGTACTACTTAGCGAGTTAGAGGGCTCTCGTAGTTCGGTAGCGTAAGGACGGATTTAGCTTAATCGTAAGAATAGGCTAGGCTACGTCTATTAGATTTGTAGTATAAAAGATACGGAGACGGTATACTTACTATTACCGTATCGTATACTAAGGGGGTAGTTCGTAGATAAGTACAACCCTTCGCGTAAAATTAAAGTACGAGAAGCTCGGTATAAACGGTCTACGTACGCTAATACATAATACTTAGCTAAGATTAGGGGCCGGATAACTCGGAGCATAAGGACTAGTAAAGTAACGATACTACTATACGCTATCGGTTATTAGCTATCGAGCGAAACTTACGAGTAATAAGGATAGTAGAAGCGAACCGCCGCGCGATTTGTTAGTCGGAGCGGGCTCGGGTACTTTAGCGAGTTTTCTAATAGAAGCTATAGAACCTATATAAGGTTAAGAAGTATAAAAAGGATAGTAGACGTAGAATCGATTATTCTATTCTTTAACGCCCTCTAAAAGCGAACTAGGTAGGTTAGAATGTTGCCTCCGTATCTTACGCTTTTACTAACGTCTACGTATAGTAGCGCTAGACTTTAATTATTATAGTAGAGAGAGAAAGCTTCCGCTCCTCGACCTATAGTAGTAAATCGGACTCTACTAGACTTACGATAAGCACCGCGCTAGCCTAGGTAACCGACACTTCGTCTAGTATAGGCTAAACTAGTAAGACTACGGACAACTCCTCTAGCACCGCTAAAGGTAGCGAAACTACGGCCGGCTCGTCTACTAAACCGACGAAAGAGGAGGCTTACCTCGTACTAAGTTTGTTCTTAGGTAAAAAGATATAGACGGATAGGATAGCTAGACGGAAGAAAGCGGAGTAGGAATAAGCGGGCGGAGTAGACACATATAGCTAATTATATAATAGGGCGGGTAGATAGAGGGGAATAGATTAGGTATAAGTAGATAGAATAGAAACTATACTATTACTTATATAAGATAGATTAGCCTTAGACTATAATTGTTATATAAGCTTACTTCTAAAAAAAGCCTCGACGTTAATATCGTACTACCGCTTGTCTTTAACCTTCTTCTCGATATAACCCGTTACGTCTTTAGTCTAGAATCGAGATAAAGTATCGTTAAACTCCCTTTACTAGTTGCCCGAGGCGCGGAACCCGAATTTAGGATAGATATAATCTTCGACGATACTCGTTACGGCGTTTATAGATATTAAATAGTAATAGAACTAGGACGTACCCGTTCGCTAGGCTTTGCGGATTTCTACGCTTAACGCTACTTAGTAGTACATCTAGATAGATTGCTACTCTTCCTCGAAGATCCGTATAAAGGTCTCGAAAGTATCTTCGTACTCTTCTATATTACTTACGACATTATCGATATATTCCGAGGATAGCTAGTAGGGAACGTTAAGTATACTAGGAGGTAGAGCGTAGACGTACTCTAAGTCGATAAGCCCTATAATGTTCTACTCGTCGTTAACAAATATGTTACTAGCGTAGAGATCTAAATACTAGAGGACAAATAGGCCGTCGTAAAGATCGTCGACTAATACGGATCTTATAGCCTTTAGGATAACTACGTAAGACATCTATAGGCGGTAATCTTCTTCGTCGTATACGGCGTTAGGCTAACTAGCGAAGGCTTCGTCTCGAAACTTAAGTATGTCGCTAAGAAATAGGTAGCTACGCGGATAGGGATTTCGTATAATCCTTAGAGTACCTATGTTTTCGAGAAGGATGTTCGTATAGAGTAGTAGACGGGTTACGAGAGAAATGTACCCGTCGTCGCTAAATCGAAGATAGCCGATACGGTTATAGGGTAGCCGTACGAAAGAGAGTATAATCCTAGTAAGGCCGCGAAATAGGTTCTCCTTCCTATATTCGTCGTCTTTAGAGATTTTCTAAGTCTCGGAAAGTATCTAGCCGGTCTTAGGTATAATAAAATCTAGGAGTATATACGGCTAAGCGAAATCGGTAGTATAGCGTCGTCGAGCGTATATAGAAGGTTAAAGCCGAGGGTATATAATACGTTTAAAGATTCGTATAGCTCGAAGAACCTAGCGATAGAGTAGTAGTAAGTACTCCTCGTATATATACTATTACGGTTAGAGCTCTATAATAGATAGTAACGGATTACTTACTTCTAAAGTACCGCTAAAACCGAAGCCTATTAGACGAGGGGTTAGAATCTCTACGTAGTGCTCCTCTACCTATACGTAGTTTATAACCTCGGCTCTAATTTTCTTATCTATAGCTCCCTCGTAATCGCCGACTCTATAGGCTATAGGGTATCGGAAGACTTTACGCGATATACGACTAGTATTATCTTCTACTTAGAGGAAGGCGTATATATTAAACTTTCCTCTTACCTAGGCTCTAGAAGGCTCGAGGACACATTAAGTACTACTTAATAGCCTAAGATGTCTTACGGTTAGGGCCTATATAGTCGTACGCTATAACTAGAGATTATTATATATACTAGCGGTAAGTATAGACCGTCGGAGACCTAGGAGAATGTTACGTTCGTCTCGCATTACTAACTATAATATAAAGCTCTCGCCCGAGGTACGTAAAGTTATTATATATACGAAGGTAATAGACGTCGTAACTACGATATATATAATTAAGGCGATAAAGGCGATAAAGACGATAAAGGCGGTAAAGACGATAAAGGCGATAAAGACGATAGAGGCGATAGAGGTAATAAAGGTAAGGTAATAAAGGTAATAGAGTAAAAGGGTCTAAGAACGGATAATCCCGCCGTATATATCTTCTTAGGGACTAGCTAATTTTCTATAATACCTAAGGTAGAAGATACTTAGGGACGAGAACGTTTATCGAAGGTTTTTAACCGTCTAGCTTAGACGAATAGACTTTACGTACGGAACTTAGTTCCTCGAAGTTCCTCGAGGTCTTAAATATATTAGATACATTATCTCGTCGTCTATAGGAATAGCATTTAGCGAGCAGATACTATAATACCTAGCTATCGAATAGTAGCTCTACGCTAGACGTAGGACGAGTAAAAGCTACTAATATAGTCGAAACGTAGTTACGAAAAGTTCTTATAACCTCTACCTTATCGCCTAAGTCTCGAATAGAACCGCCCCTCTCTAACTTATATAACGTCTATTCTCTTTACTCCGTAAGCCCTTTCTCTATACTCCTTATCCTTTACCTCGACCGCTCTATCTAGACTTATACTCTCTTATATCCTTATTATTAAGACGGCGTTAGTAGCGGTAATAGTAGTAATAGTAGTATCCTAGATAGCGTCGTTAGCGGCGGTAGCGGTAGTAGTAGTAGCGATAGAGGTAGTATTATATACCCGATCTTACGACGTTTTCGGGCTATAGATCGATGTTTACTTATCTCTAAGACGATCTAAAAGATAAAGGAGAGCCTAGCAATATGTTAGATAACTTCGTATATTACAAAATACAAATTTTAGATAGTTACTTTATATATACGTAGAGCTCTACTTAGAGTCCTTAATACGGTTAAGCTCTATAATAGACACTCGACGCTATAGAGAAGGAGCTACGGAGCTACGAGTCTTTCGAGTACTACTCGTTCTATTAGGGAATAGAGATACCGAGAAAGTAAAAAAGGGCACCGTTAAACGCGACCTTAGCGTCTAATAAATAAGGAGAGTACCTAATAAAGGCTCTTCGTTACGCGAGGATATACCTATCGATACGGGCGGACTTAATAAAAGCCCGGGCGAGCTTAAACTTAGTAGTACTTATACGATCGCTCGCTATCCTCGCGATACCTACTAGGCTAGTAGCTCCTAGACATAGCTCGGACTATCGATACGGCGGAGTATCGGTAATGTTCGGGGTAGATAGATCCTCGATGTAATCTAATACGCTAGTATTATTACCTATAGGTAGTAGCGGCATCGGTAAGTTACTACCGTATATAGGACTATATAGAATAGTCCGGGGCTTAATAGTATACGGGCTAGCTAAGGGACATAGTAGTAGTCGAATGTCTCGCTATATAGGCTTAGCTATAGGGATAAGACGTTTAGTACCCTCGGAGAAGTAGCTATACGATAGTCCCTTATCCCTATATTGTCTATAGGTAGGCCTACTACGGTTATAGCGGCGCCTCCTTCTTTTATAAGCGGCATAACTAAAGTAGTAATTAGCTCGTTTTATAATCTATACTTAATTCTTACTTATACTATAAGACGCGTAAGTCGCCTCCGAAAAGTTATAGTTTGTTTAGACGGCATCGCTATAAAATATAGGGCGGTAGATATCCGTATCTATATAGTAGTATAGGTCTTATAGTTTAGCTAAATAGTTGCTTCTAATAATTAATCTTATTTCGGGAAATCTAGGAGTTAAGGGCCGCGTATCGTCCGATTAAAGGACTACTAGGGATACCGATACCCGTTGTCCGGGTTAAAACCGTTAGACGGTACGTTCCTAGGACTTATTATTCCCGTAACGATATAAGATTAGCGACGAAAGACATACGGAAGCTTTCTTTAAGCGCGTTCGCGTTCGTCGTATAATATATATATTTGTCTAGTAATATGCTTTTATTTAAGTAAGTCTACGGGTACTATTAATCGTAGTATCTAGCGTTAAGGAGAAAATAGCTAGACGCGAAAGGTAGCGACAAAGTAAAGCGTCGTAACATTCCCGGCCGCTAGATAATTTACGTAGATAAAGGTATTGTTAGTACGAAGAGCGTCTAATAGGCGCAGCCTAGCGACTATAGTAATAGCTCGTACGATGCGGCGCGCTAAAAGTAGAATATAGATTCTAGCTATTTATAGAAATTAAACGGTAGTTAATAGATTAGACGTCGTTTCTAGGTTACTTCTAGGTTTCTTCTAAAGCTAACTAGTATATGTCTACGGGATTAAAGTACGTACTCGGGCCGCCGCGGTAGCTCCGAGTCCCGCCTCCGGTGTCCGCGTTCTAACCCTACCTCTATAGGATATAGAAAGAAACTTATTAGAAGAAAGAATATTTATACTACGCTATTTAGGAATTATAGCGACATTTGTACGAGGGTAGAGATAGAGAGCGAAGAGTATATCGTAAGTAGCGCCCGGCATAACGTCGAGCTTAGCCGAAAAGTATTAGGTAGTAGGGGAGAAAATTTATAAGGCTCTCGAGCGCGCCCTAGGCGGGCAATTACTACGCGCCTTCCGGATCTTAAACGCCGATATATTCCCTAAGGTCGAAGAGGTAAAGAAGGAAATAGATAAGGTACATTCTCTACGGTTAATCGTATAGTATCGTTCGCTTATTTGCCTCCTAGACTTACCTAAACTGCCGCTAGTAGCGAGCCCTATATATCTATACCGAAATAGTATTATCTTAGCCTAAGGAGTACTTTTTCCTCGTCCTTCGCGGGACTAGATAGCTAGGCGAAATTCTACCTTCGACCGATAGGCGTTTTCTACTAGGTATCTACCTTATCTTTACTAAACGGTCCTACTACCTAGATATTATTTTAAACTAGGAGCTATCGTAATCGACTTCTAGCTCTCCGCCGTATATATCCTACGGTATAGAGAGCTCGGGGTTAGTCTATAGCTAGTACCTCGCTAGAGCTACGAGATGTATATAACTTATCGTAGCCTCCTATACGGCACAACTTATACTATAACCGTAAGCTAGGACGAGTTAATATATAGCTATATATCTAGTAGTAGAAAGCTTACCTCGTTTATATAAATCGAAATATATAGGAGCCTACGTATCGTAGGAGCGTATAAGGTCGTTTACCTATTACCGTCTTCCTAAGTCTTTAATTAAAGACGAAAGGTCCGCTAAAGTAGTATATCTAATCTAGGGGTATACTACGAAAAGAAGAACTAGTATACCGTACGAGTAGGTCTATAAAAGTAACTTTAGTCCGTGTTAGACCCTAACTACGACCGTTTTATAAGTAGGAAGGCCTTAGTCGCGCAAAAAGTCTTAGACTTACGAGCGAGTACCTTTATAGGTTTATAGTACATCTAGAATCGTGTTTCTATACTCTTAAGGTCTTTAGAGACTTTAAGGTTCCTACTTATATATCTCTTTCGCGAATAATATACTAGTTATTCTACGTAGGATATAAGCTATAACTAGTTCCTTACCTTTAATCTTACCGGAGAGAACTTAGCTACGGAAGTCTTCCTCTAGGGCGATACGGATATACTACTATATCGTTGTCTATACGTCTTACGGTTACTAGGTAGCGAAGCCCCTTAATATTAGATCGACCTTCTCGATAGCGTCGAGCGCTAAGGTAGATAATTTACGCTCTTTAGGGAATAGAGCGGAGATACGGTTAAAGTAGACGAAGTATACTTATCTCTCGGTCTACGTAGCCCTTCCGAGATCTCTCTCTAATTCGATAAACTTCTACGATAATAATAAAGTAGCTAGTTATAGGCGCCGATTAGATACTCGGGTAGCTATTTTAGGCGGACTCCTTAAGTTATTAATAGTAACGAATAATAAGTATCGTAGTCTTTCTAGAGTAATGTCTCGATCGCGGACCGATCTTACCTAGGCTCTAATCTAGGAGTTAACTACGTAACGGAAGCGGACGGCTCGAAGCGATGCCGAGCTACCTTACGTAATTAGATTAGTCGATAACCTTATTAGTTCGATGTTATAAAGCTATATAATACTATAGTAATACCCCGGGAAGAGGATCCCTTAAAGTAGCTAGACGACTAGACGACTATAGCTTCCCCTCCCGTCTAGATCTACCTCGCTTAATAGATGTTAAGGTTACCTAATTAAATCTATAACGGGCCCTTATATTATATATTAGTTCTTTCCGTTAGTCGAGGAGGCATAAGAATTGCCCGGTAGAATCTCGCGGATCTATGCGCTTTAATCCTTATAGCTCGTTCTCCTTTCGGTCTATCGTATTAGAGGCTATACCGACTATAAATAGTACGCGCGATCGACTATATAACTTTTATTACGCCGAAATTACTCCTTCTTACGCCCTACGATAGTCGATATACGCTTTGTACTATCTATAAGAAGCTGTTCCTAGGAACTTAGCCTTTACCGGAATTCGCGGCTAATTAGGACGTACTATATTAGGAGCGTAAGACTATACTTCGTCTATTTCGGCGATACGCGGTCGACTTATACTCTATAGTATCTAGGACGAACCTATGCCTAAGGTATTACTCTTACCGGCATTAGCGTAGTATAGCGTACTACGCTAGAAGCGCGTAAGGTATACGGAATCGGATATAGTCTATCCGGGCATCGGTCTCTTATTTTTAGCGTAGTACGGCGTACTACGCCTAGGGACTCCTCTACTAGCGTAGTACGCCGTACTATCTCCCGCGACGCGATCCGTATAGCTCTCTCTATTACGCTATTATTTTATCTACTATACTCGGTAGCGAAGATTAGTATACGTACCGTAGCGGATATAGAAGAATAGATCTATAGTATTATCTATTAGATAGAGGGAGGCGACCTTCGATCTAAAGATATTAGGTACTTCTAAGATATATACGAAGACAATTCCGATCGTAGTCTACGCGCCTCTCTTTAGTATGTTCCTATTACTCCTCCTTTATAGCTCCTATAAATAGTTACGTATACCTCCGAATATATACGACCTATAACGAATCTTCGCGTTGTACGTAAAGGGCATAATAGCCGCAATACTTATATAGTACTTCCCTTTTTATATATTAGAATTAAGACTTACTCGTTCTAGGTTTTCGGTCTAATAGTAAGCGGCCTATACATCTATTTCGTTAAGACTATAGTATATATAACTTACTTCCTTATACTACTAGCCGTAGTAGTAACTGCCGCCTTATATATATTAGCGTCTATAACGATTATTATATTTACCTAGAGAGTAAATTTGTTCTCGGAAAATTCCTAATTTAACTTTAAGTATCGGGAAGCGGCGATGCGCCTACTATTTTTATCGCTTTATATTCTCGATATCGTAGCTATAACGATAGCTATTATATAGGCTACTATAGTTAGTTGTCCTCCTATTCGCTCTTATTTTAGGACCTAACGTTAGAATAGAAAATCGACGACGACATCTTAATTTTAATCGGTACCGTATTGTTTTCTATATACTACCTTATAAACGCGCTTCTTATAGCTACCGTATTATTAAAATTAACATCTATAATAGCGTTAGAGCGGACGTTCGTATTCGTCCTTTTAGCTACGTATTTATCGTAAGTATAGACTTAGAGAACATATAGCCCGTTATCTAACGATACTTAGATGCCCTATACCGCTATAGACTACTATAAAGGAAGATCTTATTAACGGGGACATTGTACTACTATAGATTATAAGTCTTATACTTAGCTGTCCTACCTTTACTAATATAGGATACCTCTTTATTACGACTCTAGATAGATTTATTCCTTTAAGACGAACGGTAGATAAGGCTTATAACCGAAATGTAACCGAAAATAATAAGTAAGCTGTCTAGGTTAACGGTTATAAGGAATATATAGTAACGAAGACTTTAAATACTTAGTATTAACTATCGAAATAGCGAGTTACTATTCGCTGCCCGACTTAATTAAAAGTGTCTCCTCCTCTCTACTCTAGTATAACGGTATTCCCTCCCTCTACTATAGCGTACGAGACTCTACTACGCTAGTATAAGGCCTTCCGCCTTTAGCGATATCTATCTCTTCTATCGCGATAAGGTCTTTTACTTCGATCGCTCGTTACTACTCGATATATTAATACCGCTCGTTAGTTAATTAGGTAACCCTTTGTTCGCCCTCTACTAGACTCTAAGTCTCGATCTCGTACTCGAACGTACCCTTACGTTCTAATTTAGAGAGTAGATACCGCTAAGTACGTTCGTAGTCGAACGGCTTCGTTATATCCTATAGACGAAACGCGTTAGGTTCGTAGGAAACACGACGTAAGATAGAGAATCTAGAGACTATAAGTACGCATTTTATAGGTAGTATATCGGCCTAAACGTACGCCTACTAACGGCTACCGTACTACTTCCCGCCGAAACGGTTAAATGTCTATCTATCGTAGTAATCCTACCGAATATATATCTATACGTTAAGAAAGTATTTCCCTCGGGAGGTAAGCTCTATATAGATGCGCTTCTAGTCTAGGTAGTTATCCGATAGGCGCATTATAGCGATTAGTATCTCCCCTAACGGAGGATAGAGCTCTAGATTTAATTAGCTTCCTAGTCTAATAAGGCGAAGAAAGATATAATCTTAGCCGTCGGTACTAGTTAATATAACGAGTATTCGGTTAAGCTCGGTAGTCTATGTTTTAGAAAGTCGCTTAAACGTAGTAGGCGGAACGATAGGTATAGCTCGAGCCGTATTTAGATTAAGGACGGAAGAGTAGTATAGATAAAGGGATTTTACGTATAAAAGAGACTAGAAGGGCATACCCGGACAGAACTATACGAACCTAATACGGCTATAAGATTGCTATATAGTTGCTATATAGTTAATCGGCCTTATAGGACGCTATATATACTCGAGCCTCGTAGAGCGATAGGTAAGATCGGCCGGGAAATAATAACCCGCGATATTAGAAAGATATCCCTTTATAAATAGTATAGGATCCTATTAGCGATGTTCGCTATAATTAAGTAGAGTAACGTATAAAATTTAAGCTATAGCTTCGTATTATCGTCCTAGTAGCTTTTATAATAACCTCGCTCCCCTACTCGGCGATAAAATGTTCTAAGACTACGGCTATCCTATAAATGTCGGACTCGGGCCGGAAGGCCGGGTATAAATGTTTAAACGACGTATTTACTACGAGTATACCGGTAGTAATCGCTATAACGTCGTTGTTCTAGAACGCTTCTTACGTTCTACGTAGCAAACTACGGTAGTTAGTATTAAAATAGATGTAGTCGAATACGACTTCTAGACGGTACTAGTTAAGTCTACGAGTAAGAAGTTCGAGACCCTACTAGAAGCTCCCTTTCCCGAGAGTTATCGCCTTAAGTCTATAGAAGTCCTAGAAATCTATATTAGGATATTTATTTAGGTATTATACGAGTTTTCCTACTAGAGGAGGCGGCTTAAGTTTCGGGAAGTCGTATATATATTATAGACTCTTATACGATTCGAGGCTCTAAAGATCGTCGATATATACGACCGATGTACTATAGCTAGTAGATAACGAATTAAAGTAGCTTAGCCCTCTATTATACGAATAAAGAGTATGCTCTATATTATCCTATATAGTATTACCTAAAAGGCCCGACCTCTTATACGTACGGTAGAGGTAAGTAACTATAATTAAATATAGTAGCCGATTATAGTAGTCTAACCCCACGAGGTAGGCGTCTAGCTTTATCTAAAATCCGATTCCGTAAGTAGTAGCGGGGAAAGACTCTAGATATGTTCGTAATAGCGGTATACTATAATAAGTATCGAGCTATCTCTTATACGCCTAAGCGGTAAGCTTAAGGCTATAGGAACTAGTATCCGGATACTACGTAGTTAATTCGACACTTATTACGATAGCTCGAAGGTGCTCCTTCTAGATAGTCTAATAGCGTATAGTATTGCTCGTAAGCTTCTCGAAGGCCGGTATATACGTACTAAAAGCGCTAGGAAGCTAAGTCGGGATACTTCTATCTTCTATCGTAGTACTAACTCCGTCTATTAAGTAGTCTTCTCGTTAAAGCCTAGCGCTCGATATGTTTATAGTAGCTACCGAGTAGAATGCTATTATAGCTACGTCCGTAACGGGATCTAAAAGGCCTTATATTCCGTCCTCTTAGTCTATTACGGCGTAAAGCCGGACGAAATACTAGTAAAGCCGGGCGGGCTATAGCGAAGGTAACTAAGTTTCGTATAGCGAGCTATATATAAGGCGTCGCGTATCTCCCGACGGCTTCGTACTAGGGTCTTAAGTAGATTCTATATACTGTTAGATAGCTCGGAAAGTGCTAAGGTATAGATACTAGACTACGAAGTCTTTATATAGCTTCTACATTTCCCGGATAGTAAGATTAGTTAATAAGTAAGCGGTATAGACGTCTATTTAATACCGCTTAAATCTGTCCTAAAGTCTACTATAATAATGCTTAAGGCTTCTATATACTTCGAATAGAGTCCGAACCGTAATACTTTCCGTACTTAGGGTAGGTACGACTCGGTCCGGTTATAGTACCGAGACTTCTAGCGTTTACCGGAGTAGTTCTTTCTCGTATTACTAGAGGTTAACCCCGACCTAGGATAGGGCGCTTAGGCGTTCCTCGGAAAATCTTAGATACTATATAACTAAGCGATAAATGTAGTCTATAAGATGCTCTAGATACTAGTTATTCGGAGTATATAGGCTCTAGGATAAGCTATAGTACCGCGCTTCGATACGAATAAGCTTACGTAGAGTATAGGCGGCGGGATCCGAGGGCTCTAGAATGCCTACTAGGGTAATAAAGCCGTATAGGCTACCGCGTAATGTCTTCGTTTCTACCCCTAGCCTCCTCTTTATCTTTCTAAAGGCTTCCTTCTTAATTAAAGAGAGCTATAAGGCAATCCGCGTCCGATATCGCTACGTTAGCTTCGTACCGAGCTTTAACTATATTACGGAATAAAAGAACGGGCAGCGATATAGTATAGAAGAAAAGACTAATAAAGTCTTTATAATAGGCTATATATCCGAGTAGTTATAACGATATATTTTCGGGTACCTAAAACTAGAATATACGGATGCTCCTAGTAAAACGGTACCTACTTATTATAGCGTATAAGTCCCCGTAACGTTTATAAAAACCGTCGTTAGTAGAGGGTAGAACGAGTATACGTATCGTACGACTAGATATCGGCACTTTAATATAATAACGCCTAAGCTTCTAGATACCCTCGACTAAGAGGTTTTTCTCGCCTCTCGAAATGCCGCCCTTAACTTCTCTATATATATATCGAGAAATAGCGATATAGGCGTAGGCGTCGGATAGAGCCGTACCCGAGCTTTTTTAATATTACCGATGTTGTCTATATTCGCCTATACTTTCTCTAGTAGGTATACTACTCTATAGACACTAATAGTTATCCCGGGGAGTTCGACTAGAGGAAAAATAATAGTACTAAGTAGCTCTATTACGTCTACTAGCCGTAATCCGCTACTACGAGAAATGTTCTAGGCAATTAAGGATACCTCTACTACTATTATTTAAATATATACGCTCCTAATAGGAGGCTAGGTTAAGAACATACTCCTCGGTAAAAAGGGAAGAATATTATCCTCGCTATAGTAGGTATTAGCGAGTCGCTAAGTAGATAAGCGGAACTCGGGCTAATATATATTAAACATACGGAAAAACAAGTCTTCCGAATTCCTTAGGGATTTAAATAGGATAGGATTTGTCGCATAGATCTTAGCCGTCTATTTAGAAGGGTTACGCTCGCGTAATATAGTAGCTACTCTTTCTATTTATTAGTCGTCTATAGCGAATCTCTAGATAGTAGGCTTCTATTATACGCTAGAGTAGAAGAGTCGCTACCGGCAAAGAGTATAGCCTATAGCCGTATAGTATAATGTCTTAGATACTCTTGTTACTAGGTATAGTACGTTAGAGGGTAGGAATGCGAGAATGTTACGAAGTATCTCTAGGGGGATAGTCGTAAAAGGGTTACGAGTAGCTATAAATCTAGTACTATAGGATAGTAACGTAGGCGGTATAATAAGCGTCTAGAAAGTCGGTATCGTATAGATATATAACGCGAATCCGCGATACTACTCTATATCCGGAATCTAGGACTCGCGCTTCCGAATACGGCCTCTTATAGTCCGACTTTAATATAGTATACCTCTATATTATAGCGATCTTTTCGAGTTGCCTACACTTCTATTATTCTAATAAATATTCGTATACTAAGAGCGTAATTTCTTAGTACTTAGGACGAAGTACGACTAGCGTAGAAAGGCGCGCTATTAGGCTATAGAAGAAGCTCGAGATTATGTAATAGGTCTCTCCTAGTTGTTAGAAGAGCCGCGGGCATGTTCCTTATAACGAATAACTTTATATAGTCTAGCTCTAGACTACGGGCTATTGTACTAGGCGGCTAAGAACGAGTATAACTAATTTAGGACCCTTAGTCGACGTTTCGTTACGGTAGCTTATAAGTTATATCGGCCGCTAGAACCTCGTAAGTCCGCTAGTAAGAGCTAACGTATAATTGTATATATTAAGGTAGATTGCTTATACTCTAGGACGTAGTATTATATAATTTAAGAGTTAGGCATTAACTTAGGTATAACTACGTAGGATAGATACGTAACTACTAAGTACGGAGAAACTCCTAGATTTCTTCCTCTTAGCTTAAATCTAATTATAATACTACCTTATATACCTAACGTAGCTATCTATAAAACGAACTACTTCTCCTCGCTGTCCTTCGGTTCGCTATCCTTCGGCTCGCTATCCTTTACTTCTACTCGCTATCCTTCTACTCGTCGGGCTACGGTACCTCGCTAGAGATCGGCTCCGGCCCGGATACTTTATAAAATAGCTATAGCCTCGCCTTTCTATCCGCTTAGTCTAATACCTTCCCCGTATTAGGATATATATCTAAAGTAATATAGTCCTTAATAAACTCCGCGTATTCGGACCTTTACTTCCTTAGCGCTAGTATGTCCGTCTCTAGGAGCTTACGGTCGCTTACTATTTTAGTAGTAACTAGGGCGGAGCGAGATATAAGAGTAAATTTAGGCCCGCTCTTCTACCTAGGATTAACTTCTTACTCCTCTATGTCTATAGCTTCTTCTTCGTCTATAGTAGGTTTCTATTATACCTAAAAGTAAGTAATCGGCCTCCGCGCGGTTACGCCTCGGGCGCTCTTTATAGTATCTCGTATAGTCTTCTTCGCGCTTTCCGGGACCTCTAAGATCGCTACGATACTTTCTAAGTTCTTACGACCTCGTACTTTAAGATCGTAGGTCGGCTAAGGAAATCTAGTTTCCTATTTAGGAACTATAGCTCTAAGTAAAGAGGGGCTTATAATTCGGAGAACTAGGAATTCCTTAGTACTAGTATTAAGTACTATACGAAATGCTCCTCTACCGATTCGTTAAACGCTAATAACTTCGCCGTACTAGGTCTTACTATCGGTATCTAGTACCGCTACCCTAACGCCCTAATTATACTTAAGCTTCTCGCGCTTAGTATATAAAGCTACTTTTACTTTATCGGGGTCGACCGGGCTCTTAGTAGCATCGGCTATCGATTAGCCGGCATTCTCGCTTCTATCCTCGGCGCTAGGGGGCTAGCTAAATCGAGAGTACGTTCTTTACTAACCGCGCTTTATACGCTTATTATTCTATGCCTAAACGATGTCCTTACGTTACTACTTAGTTAGTAGAGATTTAATCGCTATTTAAATTAAGTTTTTAATAAACATTGCCTAAAATCTAGGCTAATAGTTCCGTCTAGTCTATTTAGCGAGAATCGAAAGCTCTCCCTTATAGCCGGCTTCCTACTTCGTCTTATCTTTACCGTCTAGGAGAAGCGCGATGTCTACGCCTCTAATAACGAGGTATACTATAAATTTAAAAGGTACTCTTAAATCTACGATCGGCTTAGTCGATTTAGATTCCTCGGTAAGAATACTATTATATTGCCCTAGAGCTACGGCCGATAGGTTATCGGCTATTAAACTATACGATAGATTTAGGACGAGTCTAATAATATACTCTTAAGCTCGATTCTATATTATCCGGTATCGTTTTAGATAAGGTAGTTTTAGGGTATCCGGCTTCTTCTTCTCCGTTTCCTTCTAATTAAACTCTTTCTTAAAAGACTCCTCTAGCTCTATTAATCTTTGCCTTAGTTCGCCCTTCTTATTATAGTACTTCTTCTCCGGTTCCCCTTCGTACGAATTATTAGCCTAGTTAAGTAGGTCCTTATAGACTTTCCTATAGGCTTCTAACTCCTACCTAGAGCGCGTAACTTCGTTAAGTACTACGTCTAGTTAGTAATAAAGAATTACGTAGTCTTTATATAGAGCCGACCTTAATAAGCTAATCTTCGTCCTTCGTAGTCCGACTAGAAGACCGCTATAAGTTTATTCCGGTAGTCGTCTAAGAGGTTATCTTAGTTCTAATATTGTCCCTCGAATACGGTGCGATACTTCTAGTTATTTGTAGGTCTATCTATATCGTCGGTAAGTAGATTAACTTCGATATCGTTAGCTTCTTTATTAAGCGGATTAAGCTTTCGGTTAGCTTTCGGAAGCTTAATCTTCGAAAGAGTTTCTTCGAGTATATCGATATCTAGCCTATCCGGTAGATACTCTAGTAGGTTCTTTTTAATCCGCTCGTAGTACTTATCCTTTAGCCCTATACCCTTCGTAGTTATCTTAGGGCACTACTTTAGAATTGTAATTGTTTCGCTTATTTTACTAGTAAGTTTTCGAATTATACTCGCGGCACTAGCTAATGTTTATATGTTCGAACGAATATAATAATAGGGATTCTAGTTATAGAAATTTATAGGCCCTTCTCTTCCGAATCCCGATTACCGGCTACGTACCCTTATATATAGTTACTAATCCTACTATAAGCGTCTAAGTATCTATAGCTAATATTATTCGCTTTACTTTCCGTTACTCTTTTAGTAACATCTTACTTATCGAGCGTAATAGACCCGTTTAGGTATCTTAATAGTCCCTACTACTATATACTACCTTATATATTAATAAGAATACTTAGATCGTCGTCTAGCGAAGTAGCGGCGTTAGACGTCCTATATACTCCTTATCTTAAGATTCTCCTTACTCCTTCGGAAGACTCTTATATATTTACCCCCGCCGAGCTCCGTCCTAACGTCGGTAATACTCTAAAATTCGATATGCCTTAAGAAGTCGAAGCTTTATAGGTATAGCGTTTAGATAATCCTTACCTAGATCCGGAGCCTAGTCTAACTCCTTAATAGTTTCTAGCTTAATTAGAAGCTAATAGCTATATTATTCGCCTCGTAGTTAATTCTTCCGAGAACTACTACTTCTCGCCTACTAGTTAACCTCTATGTCGTCCGGATAGTAGTATATTTACCTTACTTCTAGCTACTACTACGATGCCGGAGACCTCTTAGGCTAAGTCTTAGTAAGCTATAAGTACTACGAAAATACGATTAACCTATATTATTACGACAACTACTACTATATATACGGCAAGACCTTTAGCTACCTCGTAGAACGGTACTAGTATCTTTAGAAATACTTCTAGCGTCGGAAGTTATAGTAATAGCTTGTCTACTAGTCTAGGCTTCCGTCTAACTACGACTCTCCCGGCATCTTCGCTAGTCGATACTAGTACTATAACCTTAGGGATGTTATATAAGCTAGCCCTTACCCTTAGTTTTATTTTATTAGTCGCTTCTATATATATTTAGATAGGAAGCATAAATATATATATCGCTTTATACGGCTACTTCTTCGTTTTTGTAAATATAAAGCTTTAGCCGTCTCCCGCTAGTACTCTTCGTCTTTTAGTAACTATAGTCGTATTTAATCTAGCGTATAGGCTATTCTTAATATCTAATTTCTATAAAGACATAAATCTGTACCGGGCATAATATCTACTATATCTTAGCTATCTTCCGATATACCGTAGACCTTATATCGAGAGGCCTATCGTAGACGCGATATAGAAGGCGTCGAGAAAGCTAA
>AFIV01000607.1:0-80745 GCA_000223765.2 Zymoseptoria ardabiliae STIR04_1.1.2 | reverse complement strand
TCGTTAGAGGAAGGAGGAGCGGAGGCCGATCTCCTTACTTAGCCTAGCTTCTATCGGTATTAAGAGGTAGTATACGCTAGTAGGAGGGGTATATATATAAATAGGGACGCTAAGGGCGTCGTAGTAGCGTCGCCGCGTATATATATACCGCCTACGCTACTCTACTACTAAACCCCTAATAATACCGTACCGCGAGATCCGATAATAAGTCTAAACTATCTACTAAATCTCGATAAGGTTTTCGCGGTAGAGTCTATCCGCGCGTACGTAGCGCGTTCGAGGCGCGGTCGAGGTAAATATCGTTAGCGCGCCCTTTACCGTCCTTCCTATTACGAACGACTAGCCGAGCGTAGTAAGGGGAGGGAGTAGCGCTAGGTTAAGGTGTTATAGAGGAAGGAAGGGGTAGAGATAGAGGTAGAGTCGGGGCGTATTTAGTATATATATATTATCTTTAACAATAGATCCGGCGAGGGAATTTTAAGGAGTCGTTCTTAGTACAATTCGTAGTATATCCGTGCTCGTAAGGTTTCTCTAAAATGCGATATTGAGCTAAAGCTAATATCCGTTTTCGCGCTAAAGTGATTTCCGGACTTTTCCCCAATGGTCACTCTGGGGCTCCCTAGGTACCCTCCTAATTAGTGCTTCGTGCCATTCCTGTGATCATATTATCAATCCTCAGCGCTAACACAAACTCTCACCACAATCCTTCCTCTCTTTATCAAGATCCGCAATGCGCTATCTGCAAGACCTCCTCGAAACTCAAACCCTCCTCTTCCCTGTTGATAAGCTCCGGCCTCGCCGTTGGCACGAAAGGTCCCATAGCCGGCTGAACCCTACATCTCCCAGCGCTCGAGCTTTCTCCTTCGCTCTTCTTCAAAGTAGACCAACTACTGCCGCTCTGTTCAAGCGTTGCAGTCTCCGAATCTCCAGTCCTCCAAAAGCCAACTGGCCCACTGCTACCCTTCTCGTCCTCGCTCGTAATCCTCGCAACCTTCATCGCCCTCTTCGGCACCCTCAAATTCCCATCCTCGTCCTCCTCCTCCTCTTCAAGCAATCCTGGCCAAAACTTCGTAACCAAACACTTCAACGCCAATAAACTCGCACACACAATTCCCACATTCGCCTCCACGACTGACCAAATAATCGCCCAAATCCCCGACATGACAAAGTCGCCCTGCTGCGCAATCGCAAGCACCGTAGCAAGACGGATAATACTGACCGCACACACCACAAAGCCCAGCAGAAACACACAAAGAGTAGCAATTCTCTGCTTTCTCGGTAGATGCAGCGCCGCGATAGCCGGGATAGGAAGCACCAGTATAGCCAGATCGAGGGAAATATCCACACTCGCGACAGACACCCAATATGTTTGCGCATTTCGACAGTGGCCCGGAAGTTCCGGATTCCACAGTTTGGCGGTCGGATTGCAGAGGAAGATTCCCCCGAAAATCCCCCAGCAGATTGCGGGGAGGAGGAGGAAGAGGAGGATGTAGCAAACGATGCGGGTGCGTGGGGATGAGAAGATGCGGAGGTATTGGGTGAGGATGGAGGATTTGGTGATGTTGACGGTGAGGGACCAGAGGGAGTTGTTTGCCACGATGAGGCGGGCGATGAGAGTTGTGTGATGGAAGAGGAGTGGAGAAGTGGGCGTGGTGATGCCGATGCCGGAGTGCACGGCGATGCCGATTAGGATGCACATCGTAATGGCGCAGAGCTGTGTTGTGTCAGAAAAGATTTACTACATAGGTCAATGATGATGAGACGTACCAGGGAAAGCAGTATGACCCAGTCGTCGAGGCCAATGCAGCGGACGATCCTAGCTCGAGCATACCACCGCAGTCCCACGACGACGGTAGCAAGTGCAGTGAATGCGATTGCAGGTCCCAGTGCTCCCCAGCCGACATCTCCTCTCCCAAGATGTGCAGCTGTGGGTCCGAGAGCTGCGGCAGAGTCTCCCGGAATGTTGTCGTCGATGTCTTCTCTAAACATGCTTGATGTTTTGTCGCAGGCATAGACGGAGGAGGTGAGGTCGGGGGTCTCCAGGAAGACGAAGAGCTGAAGTCAGAGGTTGGCATTTTGCAAGCCATCCTTTGACGGCTAGATGGGCCCATTGTGCTCCTGCTGTCACTAGCAAAGCTGATCCTGAATCAGGTGTAGGCGGTCATGGTGGTCGAAGTGGTGGTTGGTCGCGAGATCTTGCCCGACTGAGCTGTTCGTCGTCCATGTTCTCCATGTTCTGTAGGTTCAATTCGGTATCGAGCATCGCTGAGAGGTCGATTTTGGAGTAAGGTTTGGCCGGGCCGTGGTTGTCGATGTTCTGGACAAAGAGATAGTAGTTGTTGGCAGGATAGTGGGAAGCTCAGCCCAGAAGATCTTTCTTTGCAGGAAGTCTCTCTGCCAGTCATCTTCTTCGAACCGGCATCACGACCCGGCTGTCTATCTCCAGGTTGTTTTCCGTCTTCAGCATCTATTTCTCTGCCAAACATGGCCAGCTCGATTAACGGTATCGAAGTCGTCCCGATGGTCCAGTGTCGTCATTAGAGGCAATTCGTCCCGAAGGCATCGTAGATTTCCAGCTTCTCACAAGGCACTACAGAAAACCTTATGTAAAGGTACTGCTCGAGATGGAAGCGTCTAATACAGTGGAATGATAATTCCCAAGAATCTTCCCAATCACGCACCTCCCTACCGCCGAGAATCACCCTCTGCCTTCGCCGCGGCCCTTTGGAACAAAGCCATCTTCATCTGCAAATACGCCTGCACGGATGGATCAACATCGTCGGCGTCCGGGGTTTGACGCTTCAACGATATTGATGCCGTCCAGGATTCGATGGCGTTGACTTCGCGGACGGCTAGGTATCGATGGGAAGGTGTAGGTGATGAGATACTGGAGTTTGAAGTCGAGTCTGGTACGCTGGAAAGAGCAGATGTTGGCATGATTGTCGGTCGAGATGGGCGCATTGCTTGTCGGTGATGAGATCTTCTGCTATGTTGTCTAAGGTGGGTGAGGTTGTTGTCGAGACGGGTGCTGCTGATTCAAAGTCAAAGAAGTCTCAGACATCATATCTCCACCGGGCAGCGGCATGACTATATATGCCATGTGAGATTCATGACAAGGGTAGATCTACCTTATCTCTCAGACCGCCAAAGGAAAGGCAGACCCCCACCCACCTTCCCTATTTGAATAGCACACGAAACCAGAAACTGTAATAAAACCTCTTGCACGGCAGAGCGGTCAGCGGTTAGAAGAAAGGCGTCAATTACAAGTTCAAATACCACCCGATGCCGCGATTCATGCGTGTGAGAAGTGGTCGAATCGGTATTCCTTCTCCGGCGGTGAAGAGAGAACACGCCCTTCCGACTGGATGTAGGCCGACATCAAGCCTTCGAGTATTAGAGATATGAACCTTCAACCCGCGTGGAGTTGCACGATGGATATTCTCGGCGGCGCCAGCAGCGCCACGTGGAATGGAAAGTTGACAGATCCAGCGGTGTGTGACGGAAACATTTGCCCTTCGAGTCGAGGAGTTGCGGTGTTGTGTGGTGCAGGGTTGGATGTCTTGACAAATAGAGCATCTGTCACAGAGGTTAGGGCAGCAACTTGCACGGCACCGACTCGAGATAAGACAACCAGAAAGAGCGAACCTCGTCGGTGATCGCTGACGACAGCACCGCCATGACCCTCTCGAGCTGTCGTGCTTTCCATTGCTTCGTGGTTTTGCGTTCTTTGCAGGTCAGGTCGAAGGTGCTGGAGGAGGAGAAGAATTCCAAATCTCGGCATATTCTACCTCGTACAGGTCCGACAATCCCTGCGTACCTTGGAGGCTTGACCGTTCTGTCAGACGTCACACACGGCATCCAACGGCAACTCCTTCAAACCCGCTGCATCAACTCATCGAATTCGCAAAAGCGCCTAACCCGAAGACCCAACGGGCAGTGACAATTCATCTTTCGGCTCCGATACAATCGGCACCGTCCGTGTTCACAAAGATCCAAACAAGTCCGGTTAAACTCGCTCGCCCGCATCGAGAAGGAGCGATCTAGCCCTGACCTTCGATGACAATTCCCCGTTGTCCGAATTTCAGCCGAGTCGTAGTCCTTCAAATGCAAACCGTAGACGAGGTACAAAGGAACATGCAAGTCAGTGTCCGCGTTTGAGGTCGGTTGTACTTGAATCTTTTGTTGTTAGATCTGCTGCCGGTGTTGTCTAGAACGTGGAAAAGTTTCGATACTTACTTGTACGGCTGTTTCACGGAAAATTTGTGTTTACTGAGTCCAACAGAAAAGAGGCAGCATGACTGTATCCATGATGTGCCAAAACAGGCACATCATGCATACAGAGACGAGGTCAGGAGGAAGCAAAGTGAAGTAAGATAATGTTCATTCAACGTCCGAAAACTGTACGATTCTAACTACAACCATATTCACAAACCGACCCATTCCTTCCCATCATCTGAAAAACGTGACATCATCTACAACTTCGCGCTGGTGATTTGACCAGCCTTGAGATCAAACCGGTCAGCGTTCATGACCTTCTCCCATGCAGAGACGAAGTCACGGGTGAACTTCTCCGCGCCATCACTGGAGCCGTACACCTCAGAGATAGCCCTCAACTCAGGGTGCGAGCCGAAGACCAAGTCGTGGCGAGTGGCGGTCCACTTCTTCTGGCCGCTGCTACGCTCCACACCCTCGTAGGTCTCCTCGCCTGTCGCCTTCCAGTCGACGTTGCTGTCGAGGAGATTGACGAAGAAGTCGTTGGAGAGAACGCCAGGACGCTCGGTGAAGACTCCGTGCTTGGAGCCGTCAAAGTTCTGGTTCAGCGAGCGGAGACCACCGACGAGGACAGTCATCTCTGGTGCGGTCAGGGTGAGGAGGTGAGCCTTGTCAATCAAGCACTGCTCGGCACGAACACGCTTGGTGCCCTTGCCGTAGTTGCGGAAACCGTCGACCTTTGGCTCGAGGTGCGTGAAAGACTGGGCATCGGTCTGCTCCTGGGTAGCGTCGGTGCGGCCAGGTGTGAATGGGACGTGAACGCCGGAGGTCTTCTCGATACCGGCGGAACCAGCGAGGACGATCAGGTCGGCGAGAGAGACCTTCTTGGAGCCGGAAGAGGCGTTGAAGTCCTTCTGCACGCCCTCGAGAGCAGAGAGGGTCTTGGCGAGCTGAGCTGGGTTGTTCGCCTTCCAGTTCTTCTGAGGCTCGAGGCGGACACGAGCACCGTTGGCACCACCACGCTTGTCGCTGCCGCGGTAAGATGAGGCGGACGCCCATGCCGCAGAGATGAGAGCAGTTGGCTCGACACCGGTCGCGATGATGGCCTTCTTCAAAGCGGCAACGTCCTTCTCGTCAACGAGAGGGTGGTTGACGGATGGGACAGGATCCTCCCAGATGAGAACCTCCTTGGGGATCTCCGGTCCGACCCAGCGAGAGCGAGGACCCATGTCGCGGTGGAGAAGCTTGAACCATGCGCGGGTGAAGGCGTCGGCAAGCTTGTCTGGGTTCTCAAGGTAGTCGCGGGAGATCTTCTCGTACTCTGGGTCGAAGCGAAGAGCCAAGTCAGAAGTCAACATGGTTGGCTTGTGCTTCTTGCTCGAATCGTAGGCGTCAGGGATGATCTCGTCGTCGGTCTTGGCCGTCCACTGGTGAGCGCCAGCGGGAGACTTTGTGAGCTCCCACTCGTACTTGAACATGTACTCGAGGTACTTGTTCGACCACTTGGTCGGGGTGGATGTCCAGATGACCTCCAAGCCGGATGTGATGGCGTTGGGGCCCTTGCCGTCCTTGTACTGGTTCTTCCACCCGAGACCTTGCTCCTCGATCGAGGCGCCGTTTGGCTCCTTGCCGACGTTGTCGGTGGGACCAGCACCGTGGGTCTTGCCGAATGCGTGACCGCCAGCGATCAAAGCAACGGTCTCAGCGTCGTTCATGGCCATACGGCCGAATGTGGTGCGGATATCGCGGGCAGACGCGACTGGGTCAGGCTTGCCATCTGGGCCCTCTGGGTTGACGTAGATCAAACCCATGTGGGCAGCAGCAATTGGCTCCTCCATCTCACGTCCGTGGATGTCGGTGTGCTGCTTCTTGCTCTGGTCGCCGTCAAGGATACCATCGCCGGTCAGACCCTCCTTACCGTCGGAGTAACGGACCTCGTTACCCAACCAGGTGGTCTCACCACCCCAGTAGACGGAGTCATCGGGCTCCCATGTGTCGGCACGGCCACCGGCAAAACCGAAGGTGGGCAGACCCATAGACTCAATGGCGACGTTTCCAGTGAGGAGGAAGAGATCGGCCCATGAGATCTTGTTTCCGTACTTTTGCTTGATTGGCCACAACAGGCGACGAGCCTTGTCGAGGTTGGCGTTATCGGGCCATGAGTTGAGAGGAGCGAATCGCTGCTGTCCCTCACCGCCACCGCCGCGACCGTCGGCGACACGGTATGTACCAGCGCTGTGCCATGCCATACGGACGAAGAAACCACCGTAGTGGCCAAAGTCTGCTGGCCAGAAGTCCTTCGAGTCGGTCATGAGATCGTTCAAGTCCTTCTTGAGGCCATTGTAGTCCAAGCTCTTGAATGCGGCTGGGTAATCGAACTGCTTGCCGAATGGGTCGGTGGCAGCAGTGTGCTGACGCAGAATCTTGGTGTTGAGCTCATTTGGCCACCTGTGAGAAAATCACAGTCAGCATTGTGCCATTGGGAGTAACATGACATGTACAATCACTCACCAGTCCCTGTTGCGGGTACCACCACCGCCGACGTTGGCGAGCTTGATCGGGCAACCGTTTGCAGACATGTTGCGTGTGGGAGTGTGATTGATGAGAGGAGGGAGAGAAATGTGTTGACGAAGGGAGGAAAGTCGTCTAACGGATGAAGAGGGAGTAAGAACCATGGTTGCCGGGCGGCGATAGAGGTATAAGTTCCTTCCCATGAAGAAGGGACACCCCACCTCACTCTAGGCCGAATCGGGTACGCCACAGCGAGGGAGAGCGAGCAATGATGAGTCAGCCGGATAATCAGTTTTTTATTGGCTGGCGAGCAGCGATGTCCCCTCGTTCAGTCGTTGTCATCATCGTTGGCCGACTTGCCACTGGAGAGATGCGAGACAGATTTTGCACGGTAGTGATCAGTGGCATCGGGATATGCCTTGGCTCGTATGTGTTTCTGCATGTTGCTGTACAGGTATGCTTCTTTGTTGATTTCTGCTGCATCCAATGCTGGCCACGCATTTCGTGCTGACCGAATTCGATCGTCGTCGACCAGCCATTCCGTCGAATGCCTGTCAAAGATCACACCATCGCTGCCCCGCCTCGGCCTAGCGAAACCTGGGATCTGGGGCAACGACAAGAACGGTTGCTTCTTCCATCTACATCATCAAGCCTCCTTGCATTGCCCATACCACGCAGCTACCAAGACAGCAGTCGAGCGATGCAGTGGCCAAAACGATACCAGACCGGCAGTCGTTGACGTTGACAACTCCCAACATCGAGTCCATCACATGAAACCTCGAGGTTTTCTAGAGCGATCTAGGCGAGTGCGAATATGCAGGTCTGGGCGATCGTTTCGTCTCAGAATCGATCTGTTCATCTCCGATAGGCTACACGGCACTTGCGATGCTTGCCACGAGTGCCTCGCTGTGCAGCCACTCGATCAACCACGTCTATCTGTCACTCGAGAGGTCGACATCGTTTGAGGCTCTTGCATCTTCGCACCTGCGTGATCTGAGGAAACTTCGCACCGCGGCTGCGTGTTGGTCTCCGAGATCTCCCGAGTGCCTACCGTAACAGCCAGGAACTCTATTTGCAGACCGCTGGAGGAGCTTTGAAATTGCCTCTTTCGGTCACATCATCCTCGCTGTAGTCCTGTGGAGGAAACCATGGTGTATATTCTGCGCGGGGAACCCGAGTCCGTTCTACTGGCATGCAAGGTCAACATCTTCACATTGCACCTGATTGGTACTTTAGATGTTGACTTATTCTACATTGAAATCGCTGTTCACTTCTCCACACGCTGATGTCTTAGCATACTGATGTCTCAGCAGAGAACGAGTGCAGCTACGCTGGCCCGCCAATATCGATGTCGAGTCAGGGTCGAAAGTTTGCACTCGAGAATCAGCATTGCAAGTGGACTCAACAAACCATCGAAACCTTTGAGTATCTTGCAAGTACACAGAAGAGCAATTCCAATTTCCTCGAGGGCATTTCGTTGTCAAGAGGGCGACGCAATCGGACCTCAGGAGACAAACTTCTTCGTCAACAACGCTCGTCAGCCGTAGTCTGTCGGCAAGCTTGACGGAATTTCTGCGCTCAGATTAAGTTGGACAAAGCGATTGCGTTTGGTAGAGTCCGCTTTGTACTTCGATCGAACAAAGACGGCATGGCCGTTGTTGAAGCGGTCGGCAGGATTATGCACACTCAATGCAGAGGCAAGGTAGGACAAAGAAGATGCCTTTTGCGAGCTCGTCTGTCTAGCTGAGCAATGCTACAGCGTATCTCGTAGAGCAAGCTATGGTAGTCTTCATACGATGCGACATAAGTTCATGAAACTCTATTCGACTCCTTTCTCGGCCAGAAAATCGCCGCCATCTTCGTTTTCTTCCTTTGGCCCTGTTCTGGAGGGTAACGGCACGACTGGCATACCATCCATACTGATATATTATACACAACCTTCGATCATGGTGATCGACAATGCGTACCTACCTTGACGCTGCCCTACCCCTGTCCAAAATGTCGAATTGTCACATGCGAGCTTCCCAAGGCAGCTTAGCGTAGGTGCTTAATTTGCACTCCGTTTGCACGTCGTCTGCGCCGACGCGGTCTTACTCGATCTTCCACCTCGTCCACACCACCGACCTTGAATAATCTCATTGTTCAACTCGTCCACGCAATATCGATTGCACAGCTCAAAGCACGTCTCCAATCACGCCAGGTACTTCATATTCACGCCCCTGCTATTCTTCAGGTTCCAAAGACTGACTCCGACAGTTCAACTCCTCGAGATATCCAGACACCAACGATCATGTCTTCATCAACAGCATACGGCTGCAGCCAGTGCAGTTTCACCACTCCATCCCTCCACGGCATCGATGTCCACATCACCACCTCGAACACGGAAATGAAAATGTGGTGTTGTCCAGGCTGTGGCTTGCACTTCTGCCATGCTACGGAGCTCAAAAGTCACTTCACCCCGTGTCGCAAATTCGGCACCTGGCGAACCACGATGAAGTGGGGACGTGACCTAGACAACAACCCGCGTGTACAGTCTGCGTGCGAGGTCACGAAAGAGCGAGCCGGTGCCACCGCTGGCAGAACTTCGAGCTCACAGCAGGCTAATCAGGATACTGCTGCCGCTCCTCCGCCGACCGAGACAGCTGCCCCGAAGGCAGCGATGTCCAGGAGAGCCCACCCCAAGAGAGCTCCACCGAAGAAGACATACGACAATGGCCAGCAGCAGATTGGCAATCGTAGAAAGAGAGCTGACGAAGAGGAGGAGTCTGATCAGGATGGAGTCGCTGCAAACGACACCTTCGGGTCAAGCAAGTCACCGACATCGCCTTCAAGCAAGAGGTCCCGCCCCACAGTGCCCACACGCAATGCTGCACCACCTCTTGCGACCGCTGGACAAGCGAGTTCCGAGACATCGGTGAACAGCACCACGTGGACTTCGTGGCCGACTTGTATCGATCCACCCAACGAGACCCTTAGTAACATTAGCTGGGCTACCACCGCGGAGAGAGAGGCTCTGAAGACCGCATATGCGAACGCGGAACTGCAGGACTGGATGTTTGGTTTCGGACCTGGAATTGTCCTCGATGGTGGGTCTGATGAGTCCACTTCCGACTCTGGAGCAGCCTTGTGGAGAGACGGGCTTACTTTCGAGCAGTGGAACGAGGGGGAGTAGGTGGGTGACCATGGTGGAGAGGAAATCTGCGGCTCGGAAGAGCATGGAGAGAGGGCAAGTGCAACGAGCAGGGAGATGCACGCGACAGTGTATTCCCCAACAGCTCGAGAGCCTTCAGCGTTGTCACAGTACGCTGAACATCAACGGACGCGTTTGAATGATCCGGCCAGACCACACGGCACCAGTACAAACGACTTCACGACTATACGACACAATTTTTTCTTCGGCGTTACCTTTGTATCATAGCACAGATCGCGTCTTGCGTAGTGGGCACATAATTCGACTGTCACATGCAACTTTCAAGCGTGCCAAGAGAGCTTAGCGTTGGTGCTCCGTTTGCACGTCGTCAACACACGACACAACGACGCGTTACGGACCAGCTCCTCATCTCGCCTTCACCATCCTTGAGTAACTCGCTACACACGACACACGACACGCTCGCCATCTCGGCTTCCAACGATTCAAATACTTGACGGCAGCTTCATCCACCTCCTCTACAATCCACCAAACGCATCATCCGACTTCAACACGGTTGGTCTCCTCCTAGCAACTCAAATCGTGCCCACAAGGTCACTATTATCGCAGCAATGTCTTCCACCACGCACAACTGCACGGTGTGCTCGATCTCCACTCCCTCCCTCATCACCGCAACCAACCACGTCAACGCTTCAAACCAAGACAAGCGACGGTGGCGTTGTCCCGGCTGCAATACGCGCTTCTGCATCAAGAACGACCTGGCCAACCACACCCCGAACTGCAATAGATTCAACACGTGGAGGAGAACAATGAAATGGGGAAAAGATCTGTCCAACGCTCGCGTGAGCGCCGCCTGCGACTTCACAGAACAGCGAGCTGGTGCCGTCGCTCAGGTCACCTCGGTTGCTACACAAGCGAGCCAGATTACCGCCCCTCCAGCAATGCAATCGACTTCTACGAGCAGCAGCAACGACAATGCCACACAGCTACCGAACAGAGGTAGAAAGCGAACAGCTGAGACCGAGCTGGCTGACGGGGGAGAAACGGAAGGAGATGAGGGAGCCGCACCCAAGAGATCGCGTCGCAGCGGCAAGTCTACGGCGTCTTTGAAGCCGATGACACAGTCCGGCCTCAAGAGCACGATGGACAGCCCTAGCCCTGCTGCGACTATGGGCCCAGGGGCGTTTGCTGGAGAGGCCGAAGAACACGTCTGGACCACTCTCGACGATGGTGACGAAGAGAATTCCCTTGATGTCGACTGGAATGGAGGCTTCGACTTCGCTGGATGGGAAGAGGCACCACTGTTGCCGGCACTTGAGACAGTGCCGAACATCAATAGCACGATGAATGCGGGTCAGGCTATGACGGAAGCCAACCGCATCGACTACTCCGGCGATGGCGGGTACGGCAGACCTCAGCCTCAATGGAACAGGTCGCGCTTCGGTCCTAGTGGAATCACCGAGTTCGCGGAGTACGTGGAGGAATCAAGACAGAAGGCGAATGCGAAGGCCGCCAACACGACAGAGCAGAACTGACTTGAAGTATGGCATTGACGAGATGGAGATCGACCACGCCGGCCAACTTTGTTTTACACGATGACCTGACGCGAAAATGGCAACGAACAGACATTTGCACACATGAGACAGCTTACTTTTCAACAGCTGTTGAGTGGTATGGAGCACGGGGTTTCCTTGTTTGATGCACTGCTTGGTGCACTGTTTGGTGCGTTGTTTAACACCTTGTTTGTGGATTGCTAGATCAGTCCTTTGTCGAGCATATGCTCTTATACCAGCTCAGTTTCCTAGATCTGTTAATGAGAGTTTATCACTCCATTTCTCAACAACATCATTGTATCATAGTGCAAATAGCTTGAAATCCAAACATCAGCAGTACACCGCCTCTCCAGCAGCAATGTTCCACCTCAACATCTCCATGATGGCGACGACACTCAACACCACTCGCATTCACTTGCCCGGGACTGCCCGCCACGTCAGTGCCAAAGTTTGATCTCCAGCTTCGTCTCCAGGACTTCCTCCCACCAATGCGTCGTTCTCAGAAAACACACTTTTCGCACGATACGACATACAACATCCACAAATTCATATAAGTCGATACCAACACCTCCACGCGATCCTTCAGCACTCTCAAGCAACGCACTCACCATCGCATTGCTCATTTACACGTTCCCATACACGCCGTCGCTCCGTTCGTACCATCGTTTCCTGACGCGTCAACTTCATCGCGCTGACCTCATATCTGCAGAAATGCCCGGCGTCGCACCTACAAGGGAAGAAACAGTTTTCGCAAAATTGCCAAATACGTCGCCAGCATCTCCAATCACGAGTCGCATGCCAGCGCAACAGGAGCCTGTCCTGCTCGGAGATGCGTCGACTCCACTACCCAGCTCAATCGCAAGTCCCTCGACTTCTCCTGCTGTCTCATTGCCGCAAACCTCCGAAGCAGAGGTTTTGGCGGACCCGAACATCTGTCTTAACTGCAACGCTTCCCACGGATGTCGGTTCGCCAGGGACAACATGACGACCATTTCCTTCGAAGAGGCCAGAGACAGGGAAGAACTCTGCCCTGACGAAAAGGCGCGGAAAGCTCTTGAAATACTGCACGAAATTGTGCACGTGAATGGCTCGGAGCACATGGTACATCGGCTTGGGGATGTCCTGCATCATTCCGACGTCCCAATCTTCTCATACGTCACGAACACCCATGTCCTGAATGCCCCTGTTGTGCTCATTGGAAGTGACGGGGATTATTTGATCTGGGCGGGACTGAACTATGGGGCGAGGAAGTTTGACAAGAAGAAGCGACACCTTCGTATGACATACCGACAGAGAAAACCATCCGGAGAGCAAAAGTGGCACGCTTTCGAGGCGGTTGCTGGTGAATACTCTTGGACAGAAATCGTCACTCATCCGGCGATAGCAGATGAACAGAACAAGAACATGAGACTGGCTGAGCGTCGGCTCAAGTCGAAAGAAGTCCATCAACTCACCTCACACGAGTCGCCTTCCACCCGCACCACCCTCACCCGCAGCAATGGCCACCACATACAGCTGAACCGTCTGCTCCTACACCACCCAGAAAGTCAACGAAATGACAACCCACACCAACGATTCGTACGCGAGCTTCGAGCTCTTCAAGTGTCCAGGATCGACCTGCAGCGCTCTCTTCTCCCTTCCCACCCAAGCAGAAGCGCACTTCATGACCTGCGCGTCGGTGTACACGTGGAAGGCGAAGAAGAAGTGGAGCATCTTGTTGAAAGAACCAAGCGTGAGAGATGCTTGCGAGCAGGATAGAGCTGGACAAGTCGCAACGTCCACGCAGGTGACTGCGGCCACCGCTGCGCCTGCGACTACTACTACTCCACTTCAACCCACAGCACTTACGCCGGCAGCACCACCGACGCAGCCAACCGACAGTAACACCACTCGCTGGCATGGTCGCCAGAGCACGAAGCGCAAGGGAAGACAGACTCGTGACGAGGAAGAGCTGTCAGACGAGAAGGAGCATGGCGGACTCGGCGACGCGAAAGTTGAAGACGATGACTTCATCGCCCGCACACGAGCACCTGTTGGACGAAGTCTCACCACGAGAGGCCGCAGCGACGTCGATGCGAGGGACGCAGAGTTTGGCGGAGTGATGGAGGGCTTCGCCGGACTCAGGCAGACGATCACTCATCAGCTTCACGGAGCGGGAATTGTAGGCATGGATCGAGTCCAGGCCGACACTAACCAGCTTCGTGAGAAGTCTGCTCGCCTCGATGCTCGTATCGCTGCTGCCCAGGCCATCGATCCGATGGAGCTGCCTGACGACGGCGAGGAGGACGAGGGGATCGAAGATGAATATCGTAGCGACGGCGGTACGATCGAACCAGCAGAGCACAATCTTCCCTTTCCCGGCTCACAAAGGCATTCAAAGCTTTGATCACGCCCAATGAGGACGAAGCCGTGAATGGCGACGACTTCAAGAGAGCGATGAGTGCTTACGTGGGGAGGAGTCAAGATCTCACAGTCATCAGCATCCAAGGCGCCGTTTTCCACTGAGATCGCAACTTGAACCGGGTACTCAGACCCAAGGCGGAGGAGACCGAGGGGGGCGACGAGGCGAAAAGGCCGAAACGAGTGGGAAAGAAGGCTAAAGGAGAGAGCGCCGTCCAGAGCAAAGCCAAGACGAACACTCCGACAAAGACGACCCATATAGGAAAAGACGACACGCCTGCCCGCCAGACGGTCAAAAGCGGCACACCTTCGTCCCTTGGGGATTTTCGTCTTACTAGAGGCGCGGGTGACAACGACAAAGATGGCGATGCAAATGACAATGACGGCATCTTTCAAAGGCGGTCGCCAGGACGTGTTGGCTTGTCGGATCTGTGGAAGTCATAAACAGCACTCGGCGGCCCGACAAGGTCGAACCCAGGGAGGATACGCACACTCCGATCAAGGGAGTCGATATTGCCGATGATACCAACGACTCCTCCATGGCTCTCTCATCAGCAGACGACTTCCCAGTTGACATGGAGACCACGCCCGAGCGGGTCCAGCCAGTGCCAGATACGCCTCTGGTTGTGAAACGAGAAACTGCTGTTGATTCTATCGATGATACTAACAACCCCCATTCCGCGCCACCAATCTCCAACCAAGGAACGTCGGATTCTGACCCGGCGGGGGATGGAACTGATGTTAAGCACCGATCAATCACTGGTGAAATTCCCACCCCGTGGCCCAATCCAAGACAAACAATCGAAGTTTGTCCAGGCTACCATCGTGAGTTAGTCGATGGGCAGGAGATATTGGTGGACCCAGACAGTGGGCACTTCGACAAGACCGGAGACTACCAGCCGCCTCGCGGCGGTCTTTAAGATGAGAGATCAATAATTGCCGGGCAAGAGGAAGGACCTGGTGGAAGGCGATGAGTACGAGTTCACGCGATCGCGAGACCACTATATAATGAGAGAGTGAACGAAGAACCAAGAATGGGCATTGAGACTTTAGGTAGCAGGCGTTTGGGACATGGCTTTGTTGTCTTTGTGTTTTGGAATAGCTGCTTCGAGCGGGAAAATGAGCATGGCATCTAATTGTACGCGATCGAATTCGTTCCCTTTGTTGTGTTTCAATTCAACGATCGAGCCGAGAATCCAGCGAGGAGGCTGTTAACGTCATTATTCCAGCTTTTATGCCAGTGCAATGTCTAGACCAGTCTCGAAAATTCTGTCTTCCGTATTGTGTTCAATGTACGGCGCGAGCTACGACCTTGACGGTGTTGGCATCCTCGGTCGTTGTAAGAGCCTACACTTGGACAATAATACGCTGCCTACCAAAGTCGAAAGACCACTACAACATGCTTCTTCTCGTCAATGCCCCGGGGTACTTGATGAGCCGAGATATCGAACGTCCATTAACCCCCGAGCACAGGCGAGCTACCGATAACGGGGACCGCAAGCGATGCGCAGATTCGCTCGCCAACTGAGAAGGCAATCGAGAACGACTCAATCGATCATGCGAGAGCAAAAGACGGCACGCAGTTGTTATTTGTCTTCACACGCTATCAAGAGACCCAGCAAACAGGGCTACAAAGGCTCCCCGGGCGTATATTGGCTATTCTGCTAGGCTAGTAGAAGAATGCTCAAGCTATTCTCATCATCCAAGCAATGATCACTTTGACAGACCCAGCCATCCTACTTTGCACTCAATGCATTGGGCGATGGCGAGACACATAACAACACTATACACAATCGAGACGGCAACAGGCCTCAAGTATACGCATCTCAATAACCCAACCAAGGTATCTTTTGCATCATCACCCGCACTTCTAGTGACGATGCACGACGCAGAACGCGGCCTACATTCACTTGGGCTCAGCACCCATGCTAGCGTCAAAGTTTGATTCTGCTCTCCGTTGCTAGGATTATTTCCACCTTGACGCGTCTCTCAACTTCTTTCGCAACATCCACCCGACAGAAACTACACACAAGTCATACCATCCATCGAACGCATACGACTCTCGTCTCCTCGATTCAGCGACTACACAAGCAACGCGCTCAACACCTCGTTTCTCCACCGGAACCCCATTGACACCAGGTTCGTACAATCTTCTTCAACGCGTTGGACCTGCATCGCGCTGACGTTCTCACCCTTCAGCAACTACCGCAAAGATGGTTACCGTGTACAACTGCACCTTGTGCTGCTTTGTGACCGGCTCTCTCGTCGATATGAACAAGCACATCGCCGATTCCAACACCCATCTCATCTTACTAAAATGCGCTGGCGACGGCTGCAACACGCGATTCTGTCTCGAGTCGCAAACCCTTACCCATTTCCCGAACTGTGCTGCCATGCGGAGGTGGAAAGCGAAGGCGAAGTATGGCCTTGAGATAACAGAGAAGCGCGTGAGACGCAAGTGCGATATTTCGGAAGAGAGGAACGGACAGCACGCGACCTTTACCACGAGTGTTGCTCTTGTAGCTCCCCCGGCTCAGACAGCTGCATTACCATCGACCAAGTTACCCAAGAAGAAGATGACGGTTGCGAAGAAGGCTCGAGCTTTGAAGCGGACGGCTGAAGACAACCACGTTGATGACGAGGAAGAGCTGTCGGACCAGGATAACGCACTACCATCGACCAAGCCGTCGGAGAAGAACGCGACGCCTGCAAAGAAAGATGTAGCTCGGAAGCGAAAGGCTGAGGTGTTGGACGTTGCTGACGAGGAAGAGCCGGTCAACGGTCAAGACGATGGACGCGTCCAGGACAACATCTCGAGTGGTGAGGGACTCAATGATAATGCCAACATTCCCATCGACGCACGTACCCAATGTAGCAACAAGAAGTCGCGTGTAGCCATCACCCAGGACGCGAACAACATCGCGGGCTCGTCTCGGTCCAGACTCATGAAGCGACCAGCCGGCCTTTCTTACGCGCCTTCGTGGTACGCCCGCCTTGCCGCGAAAGGCCACGATGTGGAAAACACCAAGCGCATCTTCAAGGAGGTCGATACGATTGCGTGGAAAGCCGGTCTAGGTCCGCATCCCTCGGTTATACAACAAGTTTTGGATGAGTGGGCCTTGGAGGAGCAGGTGGGCGAGAACACTGTGGCCGTTAGTGCACAGGGCCATGCGACAGCTTCCGCATCTTCACGAGTGATGGCACCGGCTATGGGCACCATCCACGACCTGGCCGGTGAAGACGATGAAGGACAGGAAGAAGGCGTCCAAGAGGACGTGGCTCGCGGACCTGTCCAGCCGGCGGGCAACAGCGAAATGACTCCGAATATCGACGATCCTGTTGACCTGAACAACATGTTTGGTCAGCCGGCCTCTGCTCAGTCACCCATGAGAGCTCGCCCATCGCGCTTTTACCTCCCGCCATTGCCCGATCTCCCATTGACGCCGGCTCCGAGAGTCCACTACGACAACTTCCAGATGCCAGAGCTCGAGGAGGACGATGATGAAGATGACGGCCTCCCTCCTTTGCCTGAAGTCGCGCGCGCAGGTTTTCGTCCAGGCATGAGCTGGGACGGGCAGACCATCAATCCGCAGGAGACTTTGTTGCAGCCAGAGCAGGGTCAACGTGACAGAGCTGGGAGGTATCGTCCGCCTCGTGATGGACGTTGAGTCGATGGACATGAGGGCACGCAGCGAGACTTGTGGTATGGGTTGAGGGCAAGAAGAGAAATGTTGCTAGGCTGCAGGAATGAGGGATTGGGAACTGGCATCGAGTCTCGAGAGGAGCCTGCGTTGGAAAACGATGCTTTGTTGTCTTTGTCTTTTCGGATCTCTGCTTCCAGTGGGAGATAACCAGCATGCGGCAAGCTTTTAGCGGCAATGAATCGAGCATTGTTATCATCATTGCATATGAACGATTGACTTCCATCACATCAGGGAGCTTCAGCGAGACAGCAGCTGATCATATCATGCTAGAAGTACACAACTATGCATGTCTCGATCGTTCTCGTAAGTAGTGTCTTGCAGATATCACGTACAAACATTGCTTGATGCTTCCAACTTCATCTCCTCCGTTCTCGTCGCCACGTTTCGGGTTCGTCGGCTGTAGAAAAGCTCGCTCTCTGTCACAAATTTTCCTGCCTCCCTCTCCTTCTTGAACAACAAGGACTCTGTGAACCAACAGCAAGACATGGACACCAACGCTCTCTTCAACTGCGGGATCTGTACCTTCACAGCTCCCTCGAAAGAAGCTGTCAACGACCACCGCACCAAATCGAACGATCTCGTCCAGCTCTGGAGATGCCCCGGTTGTAAGGACGATTTCTGCTTCGAGGACGACCTCCAAGCTCATTTTCTCTCCTGTGCGAAGTTCACCACATGGCGGAAGAAGATGAAGTGGGGAAAGGGGACCAGTGCTCAGAGGGTCCGCAACATATGCGACCTAAGTGCAGAGAGGAGAGAGAGGGAAGATGAAGCGGCGAGGGATGCGGACTCGGTCGAAGGTGCCGCAACAGTCGACGACGCTGAGCTCGAAGAGCAACGAGATGCCTTTGATGAAGAGGACAAGAACGCACCGATGTATGTCACTACTCCTGACAAGCAATCTCTCGTCGTCAACACCCGTCATCATGGCTTGAAGAGAAAGGCCGAGCCAACCAGGGCTCACCACCACACATCCTCTCCTCCCCCCTCCTGGCTCGAATCGCCGGAGCAACAGAACACGATCGATCCAGCCTGGTTGAGCAACCCGAAATATGGCGTCTCTCCACTCCCGACCGCGGCCAATCCACCAAAAGGTGCACAGCCGGCTCCATTCGATCACACCAATGCCTCCACGACCCAGCTCCTACCACAATACCCGCAAGACCCAGCCGGATGGCTTCACTTCGACAATGGTGAAGAGATCGCCATCGGTATGGACGCAACTACCGTCGACCCCACAGCGGGTCCGTTGAAGCTTCCGCAACAGAAGAACATCCTGGAGGAGGATATGGAGAAGGCGGTGTGGAAGCGTACGTTCACGGAGGCAAGACCTTGGAGGGAAGGCGCTGAACATGTGTCGAGCGGCGAGGAAAATTTTGGAGACGACGAGGCGGAGGAAGATGAGGGCGAAGAAGACTGAGGGCATGAAGGCGAAGACCTTCGGACATTTGCGCTTGTAAGTCTCGTAGCGGTGGGCAGAATTGTGGGTGCTGCTAGGTATGAGCTGCCGATAATCGGATCTGGTAAGTCTTGCGAATTTCCTTTTTGATGATCGATTCGATTTCTGTACCAGAGTTCAAGACGCTTGCAAGTGCCATCTGTCCCATCAGTCACCACCTCATTGGTGTCAGAGCCGTGCCCATAGCGAACGAATGGAATCGAGAAACCAAACGGAAGACTCCATGGCTTCGTCTCTTGCGAGATACGAACATTGAAACAACGCACCACGGATAAATCTTTCGTGATCGGAGCCATACCTTCAGCGAATGAAACGAATCGAGAGACCGTACGAAAGACTACAGGGCTTAGTCATATGCAACGTTCATACAATGCGAAGACTGGGTATCAACTGTCGATATTCGTATCTGTCAAGCTTGATATTTGCCTTCTCATGGTAAATAACCCTTGCAATAGAGCTTGAGATACATAGACACCGTTGAGCGCTTGCGAGTGCCATCTGGGATGGCCTCAGGGGCTACGCTGTCGGGATTAGGGGCAACACTTCAACAGATTCAACAATCAGGGTGACCACACCAGAGAACAGTGCTTTTCCCTTCGCAGACGTCGTACCTGTAGAGACAACTCGTGCGTTGGCAGCGTTGCTAGACGCCAGTGTTTGTCCTACCCGCAAGCGATACAAACTTTGTGGGCGGGACGTCTTGTTGCTTCAACAACTTCAACCACGTACACATACTACCAGGCCCGACTCTGAAGAGTGTCTGGAGTTCTCGCAAGGTATACTCAACATGTAATGGCTCCTCACGGTCCGTCCCTGTCAGCCGCCTCCTGGAATTCACTCCGCAAAGTTGAGCCAAATGCTAGTTGACATGGGCGAGTGACTCCCTGCAAGTCACACGCCAAACTCTTTACAACCCGACTATCACCTTTCATCAACAAGGTCGACTCAGCGCATCCTCAACTAAACACACACAACCTGGAGCCAACGAACAATACCTTCCTCGATTCCTCCTCTCAAGCGCAGCATTCTCTTCCCTTCATCTCTCCTCCTCACAAGTCATATCATGGCTTCCTCATCGACAGCACCGGCGAAGTCCCAACCTGTTCCAGCTGCACGCGTTGCAGGAGTACGACATGCGTCATGTAGTCTACAGATCGGCAACTTCCTCGCGATGGGCACAACGGTGAACGCTTTCCTGCGCGCCTCAAAGACCAAGGGATTCGTGCCAGAGGTCCTAGTTGTTGCGCCACTCCAGGTCGTCGATAACAGTGGTGCTATCAATCGCCTGGCTATCACCACGGTCATGAAGCTTGCTGGACCTGGCCCCACTCCTGGTAAGTCATCACGTTGGCGTTCGATGATTGATTCAAACTAACAAAGCGCAGGAGAGATCATAATCACACGCTCGGACGGCCAGACTTCATGGTCATACCGGGCCTCTCTCTACTGGATTGAGCGGCGCACTCGCCCTACGCGTGCGTCCTTACAGTACGCGCTACACCCACGGGAGCAGTGGAGAGCCATCGCCGCTCTTCCTGAACGCAAGCTCGAAGGAGTGTACAACTTCGCTGCTTGCGGCATGACTCTCAATCAATACTTCACGCGATTTCAAGCTTTCAAGTTTGAGGCTTGGGTCGTCGCCGCAACCTCGTTCGACGTGCTCAACGGAGAGGGCCACTCGATCAATCTCGCCGCCGGCACCTTCGTGCATCTAGGCGATCTCAGGGAGGATACTTGTGAGTTATCATCAATCAATCATTCGTGCATAGAGAGAGACTGACTATCTTAGCTGTGATCCTCATTGCTGTTAAAGAAGTCGAGGGTCGCTTCGCAACAGACGCGGTCTCGTTGCAGATCTACACGAGGCCGACGGATGAGATCCTGGCGTTACTGCAGGTGAAACAGACGAAGAATATCGATTCGACTCCCACACAAGCACCACTTGCCCCTCCACAGGTTCTTCCGCAAGCTACTCCAGCACCCGATCAACGACGCGATGCCTGTCACCCTACACACATGATCATGACATGCACTCTGCGTGCTCGAGACATGATGGGCCGTCAAGCGGAGCTTGCGCAGAACAGCGTTGTGGAGTACATGTCCTCCTCCGACCTTTCAGGTGTGTCAAACCATGAAGCTGAAGCTCGACATGTTGCTGATATTCTCACAGGATGGTGCGTCCTCACCAAAGACCAAGATGTGCTCGTTCCTGTCCGCGATGACGACCTGAGCCGAGTCACGGTCCGGCCAGAAGAAGCTGCTTTTGTATATCCTCCCTCGACAATCGACTTCGCGTCTAACGATGCCACAACATCTGAGAAGGTCTATGCGGAACAAGATACCACGTTTTGCGACAGCTTTGGGGATGCAATCCTCGTCCGCGCAGGAGACATCATCACACAATTTTGTCGCGGCGCCACGACGCGTAAGTACATACAGCTACACGTGAAGTCATGATTGCTAACCTAGATGAGTAGTCCGATGGTTCTGTACCAGCACAGGTCGCATCTGTGTGATGGACATTCGCAGAAACGTGAGAATGAGACGCGTGAAGGAGGCCAAAAGCGAGCGAGACAATACTGACTGCACAGTCGTGGATCCCCCATTGGGCTCCGATGCGAGGACTTCAACGAGCGATTCGCAGAGGCAGCCAATCCCGAGACCGACGTCACTTCAGAACGATGCACCAACAGGAGACGAAGTGCCAATCAACGACACTCCAAGCATGGGATCTGCCAGCGGCGTCCTGATCGATCTCACCAACGAAGAATACCCGACTCAAGACTCCTCTTTCGACTTCCATTCCGCCGGCAACTCACCGAGCCCTGAGGGGAAGGACCATGGTCTGCTCCAAAGTCTCTTCGCACCGAGATCTCCGCCAGTCTCAATCACGCAGAGGGAGCTTCGGGCTAGCAGCTGGCAGCTGAAGCACAGCCGATTCATCGACACCAGCCGGGCCCAGATCGATCCCAGGGCGATCTTCTAGAGCGAGATGTGGAAGTAGGACGAGGCGAAGCACACTCCTGCACTTGAGTCAGTTTCTACGGTCGAGCCGACTCCTACCTTTGAGCCTCCTTCGATGTTCGACTGGTGATGGGGACTCCGACTGTGATGGCGTACGGGGAATGAGGGTATTGGATGGAACAGTGGTCCTCGCAGGGACCAATCGTCGCTTTGCGTTGCCTTTCGATGATGTTGCCTCACCATACGGCGTTGGATCTTGGCTTGATGGAAAGATGCTTTCAAGGATGGAAAGATGGCTTCAAGTTTACCAAACTGAGGTAGACAAAGATAAGCATGAAACAATCAGAAACGACCTTGTACGCAAGCGGAGCACAATGGAACGATGAGAACTACCTCGTGAAAATGCCTCGGAACTCTACATATCTATGGTGACATCAACATGCCATCGGTGCGAACCATGAGAATTAAAATCTGCCTTTTTTACAGCGCTCTCCTATTAAGCCCGGCAGCTCGCCAAACTCTGCAACGTGAATCCCTCTTCCTTCGCCCTCGGCAGGACCACGTCAATCGCATACCTCACCACCGCAGCCGTGGAATCGTGCTGTAGTGTCACGATCCCCGTCTCCAAGCTCCAAGCACTCTGCACTATCACATCCAACTCACCCTCCAGCATCGGCTGGTTGGCCGGATCCTCGTTCAATCTCCAGTCATTCGTATCGTGAGACCAGAGAGCTGGCGTCAAAGCCAGTTGCGCTGCGATGTCTCGTACACGGTTGTCGACGTCACCGTAGGGTGGACGGAAGAGAGAGACGGATGGGTTGTAGCCGAGAGTGTCGGCGATGATTGTGAGGGTCCAGCCTAGCTCGGCGACGATTTGTTCGCTGGTGAGGGTTGTCAAGGCAGCGTGGCTCCTGTTGAAAGCAAAGTCAGTATGGTTTGATGTGCGAGACGTTGTGAATTCGTACCATGTGTGTATGCCAATCTCATGGCCTTCGTTGGCAATTCTCCGCAAAGTCTCCGGGAACAGCAGGATCTGCGTTCCAGTAACAAAGAAAGTCGCCGTTGTCCCATCCGAAGCCAGTTCATCAAGCAGTTCCGGAGTCGCAGCCGTCGGTCCATCGTCGAACGTCATACCCCATTGTCCCTTGGTCGGACAGACGTACACATCGGATTCCCATCGGCACTGGTTGCAAGACCACCAGCAGTTCTCCCATTGCAAGGCTACGCTCTCCGGATCGGTAGCGGGATCGCAGTATTGAGAGGTCGTTTGGGAGATGTTGGTACGGACCCAGTTCCAGTCGATTTGAGCGATGTACTGCTGGACAACAGCGCTGTCAGTTGGAGGGACGGCCCAGCCTGGCGGGTATGCTGAAGGAGAGCCGGATTGAGGTGTCGGACTGGCGTAGACTGGAGAGCCTAAAAGCAGGAGTGTTGGTAGTAGGAAAGCCATGGTTTAGGAATTGGGTGTAATGATGGGACAAGACACGATGCGATCGAGAGAAATGGCTCTCCCTTATAGACTACATGATCGACTTACCGACGGACTGGCACTTCGACAAAAATACCTGCAGTACCGTGGGCCCAGCAACGCACCAACTTCAATTCGCGAGAAGTGATATCGCGTAGTGGCTGGCGCATACACTACGAAAAAGTACGGCCTTGGTATGCTGCGGCTCAACAGCGCATGCAGCATTTCGTTTCTCCTGACTTGGCTCAAGCTCGGAGGATCCAATAGATTAAGGTGAACGACTGGTCAGCGACGAGAAGTAAGGTGGCCGAAGTGCGGGACCTGATCGACGGTGCAGTTTTCCTGAGGACCTGCATATGATAGCTTGATCGTCCAGGAAGTCTGAAGGTCGTGGCCTTCAAGACCTTCCACGAGCAAGATGAACCGTCGGCTTCTCGTCGAAAGCTTCCACAGCATAGCCTCGGGCAGAGTGTTGTAGCGTGCTGTCGTTTATTCTCCGTGGTCGTGCCGCATAAAGTGGAGCTGTATTGACAGGGAGGCTGACATCCCTGCATCTATTGGCGAAGTGCATCCTGCTGTGCGGCGCCCACCACAGGTTGCATGCATTCGAAGAGCCAGCCATCAATGCATTGTCCGTATAGGCCGACAGCACCTCGAAAGGGTCCAGATGAAGTTTCTCTCGTACAACCACGCTCATTCAGCTCTGGTGGTGCGTAGGATGCACATATTGTACGGGCGCCGATGGTCCGATTTCTGGCGCCTTGGTAGTCTGGGCAGTCTATTTCTGTATCGCGACGCCGTCCTCAACTGTACTGAATACGAAGGTGGTGTAGGGTGCTCTGCTTCGGATATGGCTTCACAATTGGAGCATCGAGCCAGTATCCATTTGCATGACCAATGGAGGGTTTGACAGGGTTGCACGATATAGTCCATTGTTCCCGTAATGGAGTCGTGCAACCGCATGCGCTGTCATGCTGTGAGAATGACGGGAGATGTTGGAGAAAGAAGGAGATGTCGTCTTCGATTTGCCACGTTCCAGGTTACACCCGGGGTCTTGTACCATCGTGGTTGCACCACGTGGCCAAGCTTATACGAGGACCTTGCTCTGCTGGGAATCGCAATTTCTGCAAGGACGGAGTAGTCGTTATAGGTGGTGTTCTGCAAAGTCAGACAGCTCCATATGTACAGTTTTCATGCTTCCAAATGCTTCAACCAGAACGAGGGCGTTCATGGAAACAATCGCACAGGTGGGAGGTAGATTTGCTGAGCCTTTGTCAAGTTCGCTCTTCCGATCAATGCAATTCATCCAATCTCGACACCGTCTTAACACTCAAATCACGAACTTTCATCGCTGCAATCACCGACGATGGGATTGCCATGTCCGTCTCGGCCACTCTAACACGGTGGGTTGATCTGGCAAAGCTTCTGTGTGGTACAGTTGCACTATCGGAGAAGAGTTGTCAGTCTCACAACCCCGACATAACTGCAACCGCACGTGTTTATCAATGTATGCGGGAAGTGAAGAGCTTACGGAGCATCTTGGGCACCTTTGGTCCCAATTGAAGCAGAATGTGATACTGTGACCGTTGACGTCGCAACACTTGGTATAGAGGCATACGTCGTCCTTCTTTTCGATCGGCGACAAGGCGGCGGAGGCAGCGAGGTTGGCGAAGAAGCCGAGGATGGCGATGGCGAGGAAGCGCATATTGTTGTGTTTGAAGTTGCCTGAGTGCGAGATGTTGGGGGAGATAGTCAAGCTGGGTGACGAGACTTTTGCGATATGTGCTTGGGACGAGAAGCAATATGGCGGGAGCTTGAGAATATATGAGGGTTCTCCGGCGGAGCGGGGAGAGCAAGCGCCTGTCGCTGACTTGATATTTGTGCCCTGTCCTCTCATTCAAAGCTACCTTTCCCGGCATTGGCCATCGGCACAGGACTCGATGAGACGGCAGTGCTAACCCTGGCAGGCAAAGTCGCGGAGTCGCGCGGATGTGCCTCGAGGACCGCCAGGGACAGTTCTGCCGAAGTCGTCCAGGCACGCTTTTGCAGGCTCAAGAGCGCTTTTCCAGGTCGGATTGGTTCAGCTCCTGGTCGTAGGCCCTTGACCTTGGTACATGATTGACGGTGTTCGCTCCGGAGCGCTCACCTGCTGTATAGTTCTACCGCTTTATCGCCGCTAGAGGGTCTTGACAGGATCGCGGCAGTCTTCTGATGAGCGCTGGCAGCTCGTCAACGGCTCATTTGAACTGTGCGACTGTGCATGAGCATCATGTTGTGTCTGATGAGGTTGAGGAGAGGAGGATGAGACGGAAGGGATGTTGTCAATGTGGCACGTACCCTTGCGCCATATGGCTTCCACGTGGCCAAGCTGACCTTCTTTCCCCAAACCGCACGGAATGTATACCTTACCTTACAACAACTGGCAAAGAGAAGCGAAACAGACGATGACCTTGTGTTTGTCGCTTGCTGATGAAGGTCTCGCTGCAGAGGCTATTGTTCATGGTCCCGATGTCGGCTGCAGATCTATCTCCTCTCGGCCTTTCGGCTCCTCCTTGGCCGGTCCTCTAACCGATGGCATACCGATATGACTCTGGCCTCAGATAGGGCGTGAATATTGCCCGGTCCGTGTTCAAGAGGCAGACGAGACCTCGTGGCCGTTCTCAGGGAGCTCGAACACCGCCATTCCGCGCCCGACGATGGGGTTTCTCTACAAGTGCCGTGTGGCAATCTGGGGCGTACCGCCAGCAACCAAGGCCGAATCAAGGTTGCTACGAAAGCTAGATGGGTTCATCCTATCGTATGTGTGCTTGATGTACTGGGTAGGACTCGCTGTCTATATTATTGAGGAGGGCTTTTCGCTGATACGAGTCCCCAGGTCAACTACCTCGATAGGGTACGTTTCTGAATGGCACAAAGCCTGCAACGGCCTTTGTCGATTCCTGGCTTCCCGAGCTCAGCTGACTCTGCTGTTCTTCGGTATACAGGCTAATCTAAACAATGCCTATGTCTCCGGCGCCCGCGAAGATCTGAAGTTCAGAGGCACTCAGGTAATATTGGTCCGATGCCGAATCCGTTTCAGGCATCGCTGACGAGTGTAACAGCTAAATCAAATCAACACAATATTCTACGGCGGCTACCTACTCGGTCAAATCCCCAACAACCTCATCCTGCAGAAAGTACCGCCGCGCATCTGGTTGCCGTTGACCTGCTTCTGCTGGGGAATGCTAACGCTCGGCACGGCCTTCGTTAGTCATCCCTGGCAGATCATGGTCATCCGGTTCTTCCAAGGATTCTTCGAGTCGAGTTGCTTCGTCGGCGTGCAGTGGATCTTAGGATCGTGGTACAAGCCCGACGAGATTGGCAAGCGGACCGCCATCTTCACGAGCTCGGGATTGGCAGGGACGATGTTCAGCGGGATCATGCAGGGTGCTATCTTCAAGACTCTCAACGGGAAGGCGGGCTTAGAAGGATGGTTCGTCAAAGTACCAACGAAGCCACAAGATTTCTCGCTGACCACCTCTCTCTTACAGGCGATGGCTCTTCGTTATCGACTCCCTCATCACCTTCCCCATCGCCATCTACGGCTTCCTCTTCTTCCCCGATACCCCCTCCGGCACGACAGCCCGTTATCTAAGCCCAGCCGAGCGCACTATAGCCGTCGAGCGTCTCCCCGAAGTCAGCAAAGCCCGTGGTGTCCTCGGCTGGAGCCTGATCCGCCGGGTCGTGCTCTCCTGGCACTGGTGGGGCTTCGTACTTCTCTGGATCGCCGGCTCGAACACGGAAATGTACTCATCTAACGCCATTATGCAGCTGTGGTTGAGGAGCACTGGCGACTACACGGTTCCGCAGGTCAACAACATCCCGACCTCGGTCAGCGGCATGGGTATTGTGGCGACGCTGCTCCTTGGCTGGTACAGCGACTACGGCTCGCGACCAAGATGGCATGTCAGCATCCTGCTTTCCTTCACTGCCATCATCTCTGGCGCTTTGATGTTGCGTCCTCCGACTCCAGCCGCCAAGTTTGCGGCTCTGATCCTCAATGGATGCCAGTTTGCCGGTCAGACCGTCTCCTTTGCCTGGGCGAATGACCTCACAAGGAAAGACGACGCTAAAAGGTCAGTGGTTTTAGCGAGCATGAACATGTTCTCGGTGGCAGTCTATCTCTGGTGGAGCATCGTGTTTTACAATACCACGCAAGGTCCAGACTGGACGGAAGGCAACTGGGCTATGATCGGAATGGGTATCTTCCTGTTCATCATTACGATAATCTGCTACATGTTGCAGCGAAGACAGGAGGCTCACGAGGCAGTTGAGGCCGAGAGAATGAGAATCGAGGTTGGAGAAGACAGGAAGGTCCATGAGCCAGGCGTTAGTTACGTTGGCTCATAGCTCGACGAAGGGACAAATCTCGAACAACGTTCATTCACTCGATGCCGAGCTTCCGAAACGCACACGATCCACTTTTAACCTCACTGACGAACATGCATGTGACAATCGACAATCGCCGTCCTCATGATGCATTCTTACTTCTTCAGACCTTGCAACATCTGACTACCTTCACCTGCGCCACTTCGATGCAACACAGCTTCTCTTCTGCCACACACTCTTCCCTAATCACTCAACAAACAACTCAAGATGGCGTCGAGACTCTACTTGGCGAAGAAGTCTACTGATGGACCGCTGCGGAAGAGGGGCGTTCGCTTCAACTCGGTTAAATGTATTCATGGTCTCTCCTCGTTCGAAATACCTTTGCGGAGGCTGACCATTGCGAACAGTGGCGAACGGAACTCGTAGGACGCAGGAGCTGGCAAGCGAACCTCACAAGACGAAACTCATCCTCGATGAGGCAGCATTCCGCAGGATGGTAAGTTAGCCTACACGATCATATGTCGTCGACAAACACTGACTAGCGAGCCTCGCAGGCACTCGAAGTCGTGAATGAAATCAAGCCAGACATCCACTGGGACGAAGCCGCGCTCAAGGCGCTCCATGACTTTGCAGAGATCTTCCTGGTCCATCGGTGAGTGTGCATCGAGGTTGACCGGTCACCTGTTTCAGAAGCTGACAACAAGGTAGCTTCGCCACGGCTAACGGAATTGCAATGCGAGACAGGCGTATCTGCATTCAAGAGCAAGACATGAAGGCGGCTGCTCTATTGGACTCGAAGTGAAAGGTTCGATACATAACAACTGGCTGTGGGTTCAGTCGGTGATGGAGTTAGCAGGACATATTGGACGCACGGCGGGTGCGCTGTCCTGTATCCAACTTTCAGATGCTACGGCGAGCGGACGGGTCGAGAGACAACTTGGGTGGTAAAACGCACATGCTCTACGGCCAGACGCAAGTCACTTTGCGGTACTGTAGTCAGGTACAAGCTGCAGTGACATCCAGGCTACGGATACGACTCATAATTCCAAGTCCCTATGTAGTAAACAGCAAAGCAGGGCCATGACAAGCGTTCAAGGGGTATAGAAACATCAAACATCTCTCATCGATCTATCCGTCCCATTCATCAACTCGTTCTCGTATCTGGCCGTTTCACAGCAAGTCGACTGGCTTTGGAACAACCATAGCTTCCGCAGCAGCACTGCCGCAGCCAGTCGACCGGCTTTGGTACACTCATAACTTCCGCGGCAGCACTGGCGCCACATCGCTAGGTGGCAATGGGCACAGCGTTCGCCGTCTTCTCCTGGATCTCCTTCAGCGCCGTGACCTCGGTCTCGGCAGCGCTGACTTTGGTGAGGGCCTCGTCACGCTCGGCGGTAGCCTTGTCCAACTTCTCCTGAAGGTCGTTGAGTGCTTGAAGTTCCGTTGCTTGCTTGTCGGCCTTCGCGATCGCCTCATCGCGCTCAGCGGTAGCCTTATCGAACTTCTCTTGCAGATCTTTGGATGCTTGAAGTTCGGTCGCTTGCTTTTCAGCTTTGGCGATCGACTCATCACGCTCGGAGGAAGCCTTGTCGAGTTTGTCTTGAAGATCTTTGAGTGCTTGAAGCTCGGCCGCTTGCTTTTCAGCTTTGGCAATCGCCTCATCACGCTCGGAGGAAGCCTTGTCGAGTTTTTCTTGAATATCTTTGAGTGCTTGAAGCTCGGTCGCTTGCTTTTCAGCTTTGGCAAACGCTTCATCGCGCTCAGCGGTGACCTTGTCGAGGTTGCCTTGAAGGTCTTTCAATGCTTGAAGTTCGGTCGCTTGTTTGTCAACCTTAGCGATCGCCTCGTCACGCTCGGACGAAGCCTGTTCGAACTTCTTCTGGAACTCCTCGAGCGCTGTAATCTTGGCGAGAGCTTCGTCGCGCTCCTTCTTTGCAGCAGTGAGGTCGGAAGTGGAGGTCTCGAAGGATGTCGAGAGCTGATCCCGAGCCTCTAACGCTTTCTTGGACTCCTCTTGTGCTGCGGCGAGTTGTGTGCTGAGCCCTGACTTCTCCTCCAACGCTGCCTTGAGATCTTGCTCCGCCTTTTGTGCACGGCTGAGGCTCTCATTCGCGTTCTTCTCAAGCTCAGCGGCCTTCGCGATGGCAGCCTCTTGGCTCTTGCGGAGCTCAGCATCCTCCGCTGTGGTGGCTTTACTCTTTTCTTGTGCTTCGTTCACTGCGGCGACGGAAGTGGCAAGTTCGGCGGCGATGGCAGCCTTCTCTTCTTCTGCGACCTTTGCACGGGTCGAGGCATCGGCAAGACTCTTCTCCAGCTCGGCGAGCTTGGCCATGGTGGTTTCTTGATTTGTGCGGAGCTCAGCAGCGGAAGCTTCGGCATCCTTGAGCTTGCTCTCAGTCTCGGCGGCGGCTTGCTTGGCCTTGGTCAGTTCGGCCTCGGTTGCAGCGGCGGACTCCTCCAACGTCTTAGCACGCTCCGAGCTTTCCGTGACCTTCTTCTCGAGCTCAGCGACCTTGGCATTCTCCGCTTCCCGAGCTTCACGGAGCCCAGCAGTCTCCTTCTCGGCAGCAGCAAGTTTGTCATGAGCTTCCGTTGCCTGTGCTTGAACAGCAGCGAGTGCTGCCTCGTGTTCGACTTTGAGCTTCTTGTCGGCTTCGGCTGTGTTGGCGTTGCTCTTGGAGAGCTCGCCGACCTCAACACGGAGTTTTTCAACCTCGGCGGAGTGAGCGGCTTCAGTCGCTTTTGCGGTCTCAGTAGCAGTGACGAGGTCGGCGCTGAGCTTGTCATGAGCAGCTTGAGTATTGGCCAGCTGGGTTTTGGAAGTCTCGAGCTCTTTCTTGGTTGTAGCAAGGGCTGATTCAGATGAGGTCTTCAGCTCCTCGTGAGCGGCTCGAATAGTTGTGAGTTGTGCTTGAGTATCGGTCAGATCCTTCTTGACGGCGGCCACATCAGCACCCGCCTTTTGCTTGAGCTCATCGTTCTGGCTCTTGAGCGCAGTGTGCGAGGTCTCCAACGTCTTCTTGCTCTCCTGCGACTCCGATAGTTGCTTCTGATATGTGGCAAGCTCTGCCTTGAGAGCAGACTCCCGATCGCTCAGCTGCTTCTTGGCATCGCTGAGCTCTTGCTTAGCGGTCGACAATTCCTGCTCGAGGTGTGTCTGCTTGGCGTTGACCTTGTCGAGCTGTTCTTGTGTCTTCTTGATGTCGAGGCGAGCCTGGTCCCGCTCTTCGATGACGGTTTTGGTGACACGGTCGAGAGCCAGACGTTGTTGGGTGGCCTCTTCGCTTTTCGACTTGAGCTCGCTGTGGAGCTTCTCGAGCTTTGCAGCCTGCTCGTCTCGCTCTTTTCCCAGTGCTTTGAGCTTGGTGTTGAGACCGGCCAGTTCCGACTTGAGGTCCTCGACGTGTTTGGTAAGGGTGGTAGACTCTGCCTTTGAGGTCGCAAGCTCTTTTTCTTTGTCCTGGAGCTCTTTGGTCTTCGCAGCGATCGTCTCTTCACGAGCCTTCAGCTCTTTCTCCACCGCTGCCAGCTTCGAGGCATCGACGCCGGGGGGAGGTGCGGAGAGGAACGAGCCCATCTTGTGAAAAAGTCCTATCTTGACGACGTGGAGGTGCGAACCTCGTAGGTGTGTTTGAGGTAGATGAATAGGTTGCAGGTCGTCGCAGGAGACGTGATGGGTTGGAGAGGGGAAAGAAAGAGCAGCAAACAGCAGCAGACACAAACAGACAAATACTGTCTCTCTTAGCTCGCTTCTGTGCTGATGTTTACCTGGGTGACGACTTTTTTTGAAAGCACGGACACGGACACGGGATCAGTTCGGAAGAAAGGCACGAACGAGCGCCCCATGCATGTCCGCGCACAGATCGGACAGTGCCCTTTTGACACGGGCGATTACTTCTTTTGCTCACACCGCTCGTTGTCAAGGGAAGTAGCAGGGCATCACTGCCAGTCTGCCACCTCACCTTGAGCTTCGCCACGGGCGCTTGGAGTACCATCACGGTCATGCGCGATTCCGACGGATCTGGGGCGGCCCAAGCATGGATGGCGTTGACACGATTGGTGGGTTATGATGACATACAGATATGGAGGGATAATGGAAAGGCATGGGAGAGAAAGCAGACATGAGGTTGGTGAATGAGGGAAAGACCGTTCCTCGCTGCGGCGTGAAACCAACATCGCGTATCGGTAAATATATAAGGTACTTGTGGGATAAGAAAACGATGGGATTGTCGTATTGCCGAAGCAGTAGCAACGACTTCGCTTCGATACATTTCTCATGACTTCAGTTCTGAACGTCTCTCGTCGTGTTCGACAACAAGCTGCGACTTAAGCTTCAGCACTAGTCTACCACGGTCCTTTCTCATCTTGACCAAAGTTCACCAGCCGTACTCCCAAGGCAACCCTGCCAATCATTTCCCGCCTCCTCCTGCTGCCATTCCTTGTAGTTCTTCCAGTGTGCTTCTCTGCTCAGCTTGACATACGCGACCATGAAGTTCCAGACGTCGCCGAGTGTCGATGCATCCTCGGAGTGAAACACAAATCGCTGCTGGTAGCACCTCAGATCTTTTGGCTTGTAGCCGGTGGCTCTCGGACCGCGGGTGGCGAACTGGACGTTGAATGCGACGAGAAGATCACACGGCGTGGGCGCCTCCAGCCACTTGAGCTGCTTCCACGATGCTTCGTCCTTGGTGATGCTTTTCAGGCACTCTCGGCGAGGACCGGTGGCAAAGTCGTGGGTTCGGATGGTGGGGATATCGATGAAGCCATCGCGGAAGTCGGCGTACGTGGGTGAGGTGATTTCTCCGAGATCGATGTGGTTGAGGAACCAGCGGAGTGGCCGGGTAGCGTGCACCACCTCGTTACGTGCGGTGTCTTGTGGAGTTGGTTCGAGGAGCATGCGCTGGGCGAGGAGCATGTTGCTCAGGATCTCGCGGTTGAAGGTGCAGTTCACGCGGCGCAGCGCGTGGAGTTGGTGAACGACATCGTATGAGATGCCGGAGTCGGTGGTGGTGTGTGTGGAGCTGTTGTGTTTGGTCGGCTTTGTGGAGGAGAGTTGAAGGAGAATCGTTTCCAGTAGCTCTGGGATAGCGAAGACCTTGGTAGAGGCGAGTTGGCTCATGTCGGCGGAGTCGGTGTTGTTTGTGGACGAGTGTGGTGCGGAAGCGGAGGAAGGGAACAGTGGGGAGAAGAGAGAGAGACTCGAGGGGAGGAGGCGAAGTTTATATACTGCTCAGCTGCCAGTCTTTTTGGACGTGGTGAATGTGGAATAGCTTGTTTGGGTGGGTTCGTGTACCATACTATGGGACACCAAGGCCCCTGACCACAATTCATCAACACGGCCAGTGTTACTGTCGAAGGTTCGAAGAGACGGTACAGAAAGGGAAGACCCAGGGAAATTCTTCGCCGCAGCCCGGCCCTCATGATGTTGAAGCCCGTGGCATTTCTAGATCGCTCTGCGTTTCCAAAGGAAGATCGTAAATACCTGGATCGGTCATCCCAGCGAGTCGACCAGCGGCAATCAATGATAGCTTCTCTGTCTCGACGTGACCATTCGAGGCTTTGTGCACAGTCGATCGAAAGGCTTTGTCGTAACCCAACGATTTGCCGGTCCTACCAATGCCGTTTCCGTAGGATTGTAGCGCGGCCATGGCGGCGCCATCTTGAAAAGTTTTGGACCTCGGAGGCTCTCTGGGAGTTTGTAGAGAAAGTGTTGGCAACGCCATTGCCACTTTCCATGGGTAACACCTGTTGTGATGAGTATAGCTACGCCTGTAATGTGGTTGATTCCTCAGGCGAGGCACCGCTGTTGGTTTAGTCAAGTGTAGAGGAGGCACTGCGATGGAATCCGAGGAGTGTAAAGGATCGGATATATCGCTGGAATATAGCGATCACCAGTCTTCATCACTGGTATCTGTATGCCTGCGTGATCGGTATGTCAGCATTAAATACGAGCACACCTGCCTGAGCAAACTCGAGTCTGCATGACGCAGTGAATGATGCTCGATGGTAATCGAGGACCACTTACCAAAGCATTTCGTCCATGGCATAGCTGAACAGCGATTGGCAGTACCAGTGTGCATGTACTACTTCTATCAATTTCGCATGGACTTCATTCAGTCCACTGACTTCGAGGATCAGTCGATCAAACTTCACAAAGAGCGCCGCCCGACCAGTGCCTCCATGGCTCTCCGGTACGTGATCAATCAAGTAGCTGTTCTCGTTCTCTCCGTCTCCCGCGGGCAGATCATCCTCGGGCTGGAATGAAACGCCACCACGTGCATGCATTAGATGCTGAAAGAGGACATACGACAGGCTCGGACAGGATGCGACCAAGAAGGAGAAGAAGTCAGACCAGGGTCGCTCTGTCTCTGCATCCATCGTCGAAGGAAGGAGTCGGATATCTCGAAGTTTCATGCTTGTGAGCACTGCTGCACACGGTGTGAGGAGACTCTGTAGCATTGCAGCGGTGGCCGGCACCTTTTCGAGCTTTATCCTCGTGAGATGCTGAAAGGAGACGTGGGCAGCGATGTTTGCCAGGACGAGGTATGGATAGCTCTGCCTCCAGCTCTCGGGATCTTTTGGGATGGGCGCTATCAAGTGGCTTTGTCGGGGTCCTCTGAATATCTGCAGCCCGAGCTCCTTCAAGTTTGGCGTCGCAGAGAAGAGTCTAACGAGTCCAGAGCCAGGCACGGATGTCTCGGAAGGGTTGTTATGGCCACGCACGCCGCCAACTCGCCTGTCCGTCGGGACCCAGCCTCTCACGGCGTTGAGTTCAAGGTATAATATGGATTCGCAACCAGTAATGAGCACCGCTTCCGGAAGTTGGAGATGACTGATGCTGTCAAACTCCACGGCATCAGTGTACAATCGCTGAATCTGCTTGCCACTACTAGCAGCAGCCTTGAGAACAGCAACAAACAATTTCGTTGACTCAGACAATTGTTTGGTCTGCCGGTATGGAATAGGACCGAGCACTCGCGGGTCTTCGCCAACAGCAGCTTTCAACGTTCGCCACCCGTATGGACTGTAGTCTTCGCTTCTACGCATGCCAATCGTCGTGAGATTCGGCAACGATTCGAAAGCTATGGCTAGCTTCCGCTCCAGGACACCTTGCCACAGTAGAGCTTCATGGTCGTCTATACAGGCCTGGTACGCTTCGTATTGAGCAAGAGCTTGCTTGCCGACAGGGCTGGAGGCTGTTCTGCGATAGCTGTCTAGCTCGTGGTCCGACTCGGAATCACTGGCCTCACATTGTTGTGCACAGGCCGGGCTGACGAATGTGAAGCAGTCCGGATTGAACCAGATGTGTTGACCATATTTCCGCAGTCTCTCGCTCGCAGCGATTTGTAGCAGAACATTGATCGGAGGGCGAGTGATCATGAAACCTTTCTTACGAAAGAAACGTTTGCCAAAATGTGCCGAAGTAGCCTGCTCGAGAGATTTGTTGCTCAAGCGTCCATTGAAGACATCTTGATCTTCCAGATAGGAGAATATGTCGTGCAAGAGCTCATTGGGCAAGGCGAGGATCCCCATCGCATTGATTGTCGTCGGTGGCGTGGTCTGGAAAGCGGTTTCTAGCTCAAGGCGGCGTTGGTCATGTCTTTCGGCACGTGTCGGATTTCATGGAAGTCAGGCCTGACTGAGATGGACTTCCTATGGCTGTAGCCGTTGGCGACGGAGAAGTGATGTTGGTCATTCTCACATGAAAGACCTGCCGGCGAGCCACCGGAGCCAAGTCCGCTCCTTCCTCCTTCAACAAGCTCCACCAGGATTCAGCTTCACTTCAACTTCAGACACAACGATCGCATGTCGCCATGCCTTCGGCCACGAAGCACAATCTTACCGAGGACGACATCTATCGCACATCAACGCAGTATCGCTTCTGGTCTTTCTCTCCTGAGCAACTGTCCGCACGCCGCAAAGAAACCCACCGACTCGCCCTCCAACGAGCAGCACAATACACTCAAAACGATGCATCGACCGACCATCTCACCCTCGAAGAGGAACTCCGCCTCGTGACACGATATGCCGAACTCCTTCGCACCACCTCCGATCATCTCAAATGGCCGGCCAATATCAAGTCCACCGCCATACAGTACCTCCGACGCTTCTACTTGAGCAATTCGTGCATGACATATCCTCCGAAAGAGATATACAAGACAGTCCTCTTTCTCGCAAGCAAGACGGAGGCTTTTCACATCACACTGAGCAAGTTCTGCTCCATGATCAGTGCGGATCCGGAGGCTGTTCTGGCGCCAGAGTACAAAGTGATGCAAGCACTGCGGTTCACATTGGACGTACGGCAGCCATTTCGGGGACTGAAGGGAGTGCTTATGGAATTGATCAATGTGGTGGATGAGGAAAGAGACGGTCTGGCGGATCTCAAACCTCCAGAAGACGGAGCGACGTCGTGGAAACCGCCGCCAGGAGGCAGGATGGAGAAGAAACACATGAACGATCGTGTGCAAGCTGCATATGCTGCCGCACGCAATATGCTCGATGCGCCTGCATCGCTCACGGACGCCTACTTTCTCTACACGCCTAGCCAGATTTTGCTGGCGTCTTTGCTGCTCGCAGATGAGCCGTTGTACGAATTCTACCTGGGCACGAAACTGACATTGGATTCACTTACGCGGCCGAAGATTCTTGGAACTATTCAGGACTGTGCACAGCTCATGTCAAGCTATGATTCAAAAGCAAGTATGACGAAGGAGGAGCGTGCGGAGCTAGAGAAGAAGCTCGAAGCATGTCGGGACCCCAGCACAAAGGACATGGTCAAGAACCATGCGGCTATGAAGCTGAATGCCGATGATGATGACAGTGACGCGAAACGGAAGAAGGCGGAGAAGCAGCAGAAGACAAGAGCGGCAGACGATATGTTCGGTCCGAGCCTGGGCAAGGGGTGAAGTCGGGCATTGCAAACGTACGCAAACCACTGCGAGACACTCACATGCCTCGTCATGGACCTCCCCTCTCGCATGGGACCTCGAGCAATGCACCAGGCCGAACCAGCCTCGATCCTACCACAGCCATCAGGCTACAATGTATGGCAGGCATCTGCGGCCGAATGCTCCATGCCATTTCTGGGGCTAGGTGAGCAGTCGCCCGAGCCTTTGAACATGATCAGCATGCTGCTCTAGCCATTCAGCTCCCGGGCCACAGCTCGTGCGAACTTTATGTCACCTTCAACACGGCGTTCATGTCAGAGATCACGTCCGGCAGCTACTGCCGGCTCCATAATCGCAGCGACTAGCTCCCATTGAACTGGATCTCTGCGAACACAGGAGAGTTGGTCGTCCGGCATGCGGCTTTACCATTTGCCGCGAAACCGCCCACAGCAGACAGGAGAGGAGTATGAAAGTGAACTTCGATCCCGACATTGGTCGCTCATTAAAGTGCCATTCTTAGCATTCTACTCAAAACATACATGCGATGCACGATCTACTCCGCCCTGCACCAACCACAATGCTCCCAGCACCATCCACATACTCCAGAAGAGTCATTCGCCCCTTCTAGACTGTCCCCGCAATACTCAACTCCCGAATCTGCCCCAGCACATCCTCGACTCGTGCGTCCAGATCCCCACTCGCGTATTGATCGCGGGTCGCAGGGTCGAGGTATTGTTGGACCTGCGCCATGCGACTGTATGCTTCTGCGCAGAATCGCAATTGGATCTTGACAAGCGCTTCAAATGTAGGGTCGAGGTAGGGTACCCTGAGATTTTAAGCATTCGTTAGTTATCTGTCTTGTCCTCGAAACACGGAAATCAGGCCTACCGTAGGTCGATCAATTGTGGCAACTCCTCCGTCAATTGATTGTTCAACTGTTCATACGCCGCTTTGGCCTTCAGACACAAGTCAGCCTTGCGTTCAATGAATTCTTTGCGTAGTGGTGCCATGATGTCTTCGAGTTCTGAGGGGTGAAAGAAAGGTGTGGAAATGAGAGAGTGGGAGGTAGAAGAGGGGCGTGGGGGAGAAGGAAATGTGTGCAGGGGTGGATTGAAGAGCACGCGAGGGACGTTGTCGAGCTTGGCTGCAGTGTTCTTCTTGTTGCGGAGTGCAGGATGGATGTCGATGATGTTGGGCAGTCCGAAGTTCGTGCTACTGGCGCCCTGTGGCATGCTGGCGCGGCGGGTCGGGCTGTCTTGGACGTGGCGGCGGAGGCGCTTGTTGACAATAGCACTATGAGTGCGCTTATGCGACGTGGGACGAATCGTCTCTGCAGAGTTCGATGATGCACTTGCGGGCGATAATGCGCTGGAAGGACGAGGCTTGTCCTCGCGTGCGACAGGAGTGCGCGCTCGAGCCATGGACTTGAGCTCATCGCTGATCTCATCGCTTGGAGATTGTCCTGGTGTGCCGCCGCCGAGGAGAGAGCTGAGGCGGTGAGACAGTCGTCTTCTCGTGCTGGTCGTCCTGCTGATGCCGCTAAAGTCGTTTCCGCCCAGTCCTACGCTCCGCATTGCAGCATCTTCTTCTGCCTCAATCTGTGACCAGCGAGGGTTGAGTCGCTTAATCTTGTCGAGAATCTTTGGTGGTGAAACGAGGCGTTCGAGTGTGTCTTCTTCTTCTTCGTGCATGGTGTTGTGATTTGAAGGGGAATCGAAAATTGAGCTGTCGCGAAATAATTCGCTAGCAGTCATTACCATTTCAGTCTCCTTCTCAGTACGAGGGAGTTTGCCCGGGTCCTTGTCGGGCTTTTCGACGAGCTTCTTGACTTTGCTCCGCATTGAGTCGTAGTCGAGCATCTTGTGGTTGCGCTTCTTAATGCCTGATTGAGGAGTCAGTGGGAGTGGGAGGGATGAAACCGAAGCTGTCCAAACTTACATTCGTTGATGTCCGGGAAATATGCGCAGAAGCGATTGATAGGCTCGAGAACTGTCGTCCTGTATACATATTCCATGAGCTCCGATGCCTCTTTTGAATCGTTTCGACTCAATGCGCGCGAGAAGGTTGGCTTGTTTCCTGCCTCGAAGCTCATCTCCTTGTAGATTTGTTCGTGGTCCACCGGATATTCAAGCCCCTCTTCTTTGTCGAATGGAATATCGAAGTTCTTCGACGAAATGAAATCTTTGGAGACACACCTGTATGGCCCATCCAACGCCTTCACCGTCTCGGCGTCGAGATCTTCGACCGCCTGCTTGTAGCTGCGACTCACGCCGTCACGAGCTCCGCTGTCACCGTAGAATGCGTCGACTGTCTCCGCGATTCGCATTTGAGAAGCTGTCATGGCCCGGAGACTATCCAAGTACCCTTTCGCTTCTTTCTGCAAACGGAGTGCCGCCGATTCGAGGGTACGGTATCGTCGCTCTTCGACTTCGTAGTCGCGGTCTGCGGTCTTCTCCACGCGACCCGTCTTGACCATCACCTGCGTCGTCGCGCGGCCGACCTAAGGGGACTCCTAGTCAGTATTGTCCTCCGCCTTCCATGCTCCGCCCATAACCCACATTCTTCTTGAAGCCAGCCCACGACATGATTGGAGTGGATCGAAAGTTGTACAAATGCGACAGGGACAATGAATCGGCAGTATGGGCAGGAGTGACAAGGGCGCCGTGTGATCGGGGTGGCGTAGGACTGCGCGCGCAAACAAGGCGAGTCGGAGTACGAGAATGTTGTTCAATGTTCCAGTGCTGGCTGAACTTGCAGCATGTCTATGCGGTCGGCGTCGTCACTCTGGGCAGCGTCGGGACTTGGGGAGGAACAATCGCCGACCCCTCTGCCAAGACCTTGAATCAACTTGATGAACAACTTCAGACGACACAAGACTGTCGTCCACGATCCAGTCCACCAAAATGCCCATCGCTCTGGGTCTCGAAGGCTCAGCGAACAAAATCGGCGTCGGCGTGATCCTCCATCCGACTCCATCGCCACCGTCTCCTCACGACAGCGCTCACTCCGACGATGAGCAGGTCTCCTCGAAACGACCTTCGGCCCAGCCTGTTGAGATCCTCGCCAACCTCCGTCACACCTTCGTCGCGCCTCCTGGAGAGGGTTTCCTTCCGAAAGATGTTGCCAATCACCACAGACGATGGGTTGTTCGCCTCATCAAGCAGGCCATCAGCCAAGCCGGCGTAACTCTCGACGATGTTTCCTGTATCTGCTTTACGCAAGGACCTGGAATGGGTGCACCGCTTTCCTCCGTCGCTATGGCCGCGCGAAGTCTGGCTCTGCTGTGGGACAAGCCGTTGATCGGCGTCAACCATTGTGTTGGACATATCGAGATGGGGAGGACTATCACTGGTGCAGACAATCCCGTTGTGCTGTATGTGAGTGGAGGAAACACTCAGGTCATCGCATATTCTGCACAACGCTACAGGATCTTTGGGGAGGCACTGGATATCGCGGTTGGAAATTGCTTGGACAGATTCGCAAGAGTGCTAGGGATCTCCAACGACCCTGCTCCGGGCTACAACATTGAGCAGCTGGCCAAGAACGGCAAAGTGCTGTTGGATTTGCCATACGCTGTCAAGGGAATGGATGTCAGTTTTTCCGGCATTCTCGCAAAAGTGGAAGAAATGGCAGGCAAGCTTGGAAAAGATTGGGTTGATCCTGAAAGCGGAGAGAAGGTCACAATGGAAGATTTGTGCTTCACGCTGCAAGAGACGGTATTCGCCATGTTGGTGGAGATAACAGAACGGGCAATGGCACACGTGGGAAGCACACAAGTGCTAATTGTGGGTGGCGTTGGATGCAACTTGAGATTGCAGGACATGATGGGCATCATGGCTAGCGAGAGGGGCGGCAGCGTTTTTGCAACAGACGAGAGGTTCTGCATCGACAATGGCATTATGATCGCGCATGCTGGCCTCCTCGCACATGATATGGGCTACCGGACGAAGATGGAAGAGAGCATATGCACGCAGCGGTTCCGGACGGATGAAGTGTTGATCAACTGGCGGGACTGAACGAATTCGACCCTGCTGCAACTCCGTTGCGTTTTCTCCACGGCATACGCTGTGTTGCCACTTTCCAGCCAGGGACAACATGTCACTTGCGCTTGGTGCCTAAACTAGGCCAAAGTGAAAGCAGTAGCTGCAACTCATGCAGACCATCGCTGAGCCCGGCATCATGGCTACTGGATCCTGTCAGAACCCGCGGCAGTATCTTCCTGCAAGAGTGTGGCTGCTTTGTCGATACTCTCGCCAAAGCAGCGGATAAACCATATGCCAGGTACCTCCAAAGTATGCTCAACTCTTTTGTGGGCTTGATGGACTCCGGACGATCTCTCGTACGGTGAACTCGGCAACGGACAAACGACATATGATGACGTTCGGTCTACGCCTGCAACGAATCCCCGAGCGACGCCTCCACTGCGCCTCTAGAGCTAAAAGACGAACTGGCCTTCTCTACGAGCCCGTAAGACGTCACTCCACCACGATACCCACTCCCGAGCTCTCAATATCCGCGTCCTGGCCTCTTCCGATAAAGGCCGTTGCGCAGGTGAGCCGACTGCACGATCCACATCTTCATCTAGCAGCGGGCACGTCTCCATCTCGTGGCCGAGGCCTTACTTGACTTGTTGCTGTGTGTGAAGGTTCGATATATTTCACATTCGATCGTGGTTTTCGCTCCTGCACACGACACGTCGTGCGCTCATCTGCTTCACTTCACAGCCGATGTCACATGGCACATGGTGCTTCGCGGTCACTACCACTATCATGCGCGGATGGCCGCCTGATCCGCTACAGCTTATTGCGTTGTCCGATTGCCTATGGGCACATCAAGTACCGAATACCGCACGTTTCGTGCTTCGCTCGTCTCCACATCTCCTCTCTCTCGTTTGTTTTCAAGACCTTCCTTTTCTTCTCTGCTGCTCCTTCGCAATACAAAACACGCAAGTTCATTGTTCATTCACCTCCGATCCTGAGTGGAGCTTGGGCTCTGCATGTGAGACAGGGGATGGTGCGCACTTCGTGCATCAGTAGCCCTCCCTTCACTCTTTCTTGTTCACCTGAGCCCGCAGATTCTGAGACATTCTAGTGATGGCCCCGCCCGATAGAGTGAAGCACTCAGCTCATTGTGAGAAAGTGGGTGAATGGCACATGCAAAACGTCCATGATTGTGCCCAGCGACCAATGAGGACGCCGGAGAGCGCAGCTATGCGTGGCCCCAGCTCAAGTGGTAGGACTATATGATATCCTCAGCTCTGCCCCAACTCTTCCTCTTTCTTTCACATCCCCATCAGCTCTTCCGCCTACCAGCAAACATCAGCAAGCACACCACTCTCTTCCAACAGCTTCAAGACCAACCAAACACTCTCAACTACCTACCATCACATCAGCAAGGTGCGCCTGAGTCAAAGTCTTCCCACTACTTCACATCGATCGTACTGACACTCATGATTCAGATGTCCGCTCCCAGCACTCCCTCCGCCACCGCCGCGGCTGACAAGGCCGGTCTGACCGAGCGCGAGACCACGCTCCTGGTTGCTGCTATGCTCTCTCTCAAGTCCGGCGCCCCAGAGATCGACTACACCAAGTTCGTCAAGAACGGCGACTTCAAGACCCTCAAGACCGCGCAGAACACCTGGGGCACTCTCAAGAAGAAGCTCGCCACTCTCAACCCTACCGCCGCCGAAGGTGGTGACGAGGCTGTCGATGGTGGTGAGTGCTTGTTATCTCCGAACGATATCCCACCTCGACTAACAATCTCTCCGCAGCTCCCGCCACTCCCATCACCCCGAAGACCAAGGCCAAGGCCACCCCGAAGAAGCGTGTGAAGAAGGAGTCCTCCGAGGATGCTTCTGGCGGCGATGCCGACGGCGACGATCAGCCGTCTCAGCCCAAGAAGCAGAAGACCCCGCGTGTCACTGCTGCGCAGAAGAAAGCCGAGGCCGCTGCTGCCGCCGCCGCCGCTGGTGGTGAAGCTCCCGCTGAGTCCACCGGCTCTCCCGTCAAGAAGAAGACGCCTCGCAAGGCTGCCGCCAAGAAGAGTGCTGCCGCGGTTGTCTCTGAGGACGGCGAGAAGGAGGCTGAGGACAAGGCTGAGGACAAGGACGAGAGGGTCGCCGAGACTGCTGAGGAGGAGGTCGCTGCTGCTGCCACCGAGGAGGATACCGAGGAGGCTTCCGGCGACGTCAAGATGGAGGACGAGTAGCTTTCCGAAGCTTTCTCTTCTCACCTTTCGATCGTCTTTCAGCATGATTTTCATTTTCAAAAGCGCGGGGTTGATACAAAAGATGGCATGAAAAGAGGCTGACGACGATACGATTACGAGGACCAGTTGGACACGGCGTTTGGATCTTGGGAATTGGGTGTCTTCACGGATTCTTTCAAGGTAGTTCGGGATTGCTCTGCTGAGGACTTCATGTCTCTCGGCGAGTTTCGACTACAATACGAATGAATGCTTCCTGAAATATTTTCCCTTTGGTATGTCTGACAGAGTGAAGTTCCACGTTTGGGTTCGCACAATTATTTCAGGGGTAAGGAGAAGACTCAGGGAATGACATGGTTGCTGCAGAGATTCTTTACGTTAGCTGAAGAAACCGATGGAATAAGCGCCTCGTATGTATCGGCTAGGGAAGACTCGTAATTGTGATTCCGCTTCTCAATTAATCCTCGTCCTGGACTGTTGCATGTTTTGCTGGCACGATCCCTGGAACGACATCACGAATCGTTCCCCGCCCTATGAAGCACTCTCGGGCCAATATGATCTCGAGAACTTATCAACACCTTCTGTTGGTACCTTCCTGGCCTGGATCTCGGTTGAGTTGTCGACTCGAAGTACCACTCCTGACTGCACAAAGACAGGCATGTAGCTCTATGCTGCGTTTACATGCGGTACCACGACTATCTCAGGTCGTCTTATAGGTTGCCTCGCAAACACGCCATGGAACCTCATGTTTCTCAAACGTTTCCTGCCCAGCACTGGTTCGAGGAACTGTTGGAATCTGCTCGAAACCGTCGATTGAGTTGTCGACATAAGCACTACTCAACACATGCAGCGGTCTACAGGCTGTTTGAGCAAGCACGATCCTTATTTTCGGACAGGTGGAACCTCCGCTCCAGTGATGTCGCCATGACGGTTGAGGTTCTGTCACCTATCATTCTGCGCCTACCACATCTTCGCCTGGACCAGAGGGTTGGCGTATTGGACATGGGTTCCATTGACTCTTCAGCTCTTGGCTGAGTGTATGGAATGGATATAGACTTGCGGAGTGTCTTGTCGGAACAATTCGACATTCCCTCTCCACTCCTCTGACAACCCGACCCAAGAAGTCCACTTACGACTACAAACACCCCATGCGCTTCTTCGCAGCACTTGTCTGCACCGGCCTTGCTGCCGCCGTCGCCGTTGTGAACGGTCCAAGCCACGGCCTGGAAAAGCGAACTGCGGCCGGTGACTATATCGCCGCAGCGGGCTGCGATTTCACCTATTGGGTCTGTATGGGCAGGTGCACTGGAATAGTCAGTATTCGATACCGCAGTCGACACTATCCCATGCTAACAAAGATCTACAGCATTGGCGCCATGCTCGCGCGGCGTGCCATTGTAAGTAATCCAAGGGGCAGGGCACAGAATCTGAGAGGGTTCCTCGGATTATGCTGGCATGTCCCAACCGGCCTCGCACTGTTGCCTCTGAGCTATGGCTAACCCGTCCGCCCTTCTGCTGTTGTAGCTGCATGCTTTACCAACTTCATACGTCAGCTTCTGGAAGCCGACAATGAGTTGCCAGCCGGGATCGATGCGCCTGCGATTGTTCGACGGGAGGAGGACCTTGAGAAGCTTAAGGGTTGCAACAGCGACTTCAAAGCATGCGTCGATGATATTGTCGCCACGTATGGCGATCCGAAGTACTATCAGGTAAGCTATGGCTTTATCAGCTCACATCTATACTGCTGACACAATGTGTAGCATGTTGAAGAATGGGGAGTTGCAATGGCTTTCTGCGGCGCGGAGCAGAAGAAATGCATGACGGACGCCGGCTTTGCGAAGTACAACGGATGTCCAGAGCACTAGAGAACATTATCGGTCGAGCGCTGGGTCGAGGTACAACATGTGCTGCCTGGAGGGTTGTGAAATCTTCTTTGTCCAAATTGAAATGTTGTGGCAGACCGCACTTGAGCTAGACCAACAGTAGAGCCTTTCTCGGCGGACACGGTAGTGCAGCGTTCAGTCTGAGCTGAAAATTATTCTCCAGCACAGGCTCGACATGATCCAGCGATGCATGATCACCACGTTCTCCCTCATGTCTGCGGATCATTGATTTCGCAGGCCACCGTCTGTGCACCCAGTCCTGCATGTTGACTCCATAGAGTGCCACCAGCACGCACAACCCACCGGCCATGCAGCCGAGAAAAGCACTGATCGAGCTCTGCAGTCCAACCCCAATCGTGTCGACTATGGGACCTGTAAAGGTCGTGGCGAGTGCCGAGCCGGTGTACTGCAGAATGTACTTGCTCGCGATGGCTTCCTGCCGATTCAAAGGCATGACTTCCGCACAGTACGTGGCCAGACCAGCGAACGCCTCCAGTAGTGCGGCCGATGCGAAGAAGGCAGTCACGATCGGTAACGCCAGACCGCCAACATGCCGGTCCAATCCCCAGCCGAATAGCAGAGACGCCACTGGGATGATTACGAACCAGCTGAGAAAGCCAGAACGTAACCTGTCTTGGGGAAGCCGGATGCCGCCGCGTTGCTCGATCCATAGTTTGACAGTGCGATCTGAGGAAAAGCCGCCAAGGACGCTGCCAGCCAGGAACCCTCCAGCTGGTGATAGGTAGAACAGTCCGACGAGTGTTGGAGAGTTCAAGTTGTACTGCGTCCTTAAGAGATGTCCCGGACTCGACATGAGTGCGTAGCCAGACCAGCTGACTAGTGCGCAGGCCACATTGGTGAGCAACAAATTAGGGTATCGCATGAGTGAGATTATCCTGATCGGGTTCCAGATGTGAAGCAGGTCTCGGATCGACGGGTGCTTTAAAGTGGCTGCTTTGCCTCCCTTCTGAAGGAAGATCAGGGATAGAACCAAACCCAGTGCTACCATCCCGGACTGAACCCACAGGACGACTCGCCAGGTGGTGTACGTCGTGATAACTCCAGCGACCAGTGGTCCGAGAGGCGGGCCCAAGACTGGGCCGCAGAGAAACAATCCAGTGGCAGCGCCTCGTCGAACTGGCGGGAAGTATTCGGCAATGATGGCTTGACCTGTAACGTGGAAAAACGTGCCTTGAAAGCCGGATAGGACTCGGAAGAGGATGAACGTTTCGAGATTCGGGGCAAAGCTGGCAGCTAGTGTCCAGCCTAGCAGAGCAATGATACAGGCGTTCCATGCGTACAATCGTCCGCAGAGCTACGCATTGTCAGTGTCAGGTTCGCCGGATCGGATCTTCATGCATACCGAAATTATCGGTCCCCAAACAAAGCTCGAGAGTCCCATGGCAAACAGCAATCCCGCACTGGAATAGTTGATCGTGTTCGCTTGCGTGCCGAACTCTGCGGCGATTTCATCCGCTGCAGCAAGCAAGGAAGTACTGCTGAAGCATGCAGTCAATGTCAGGAAGCTGGTCGTAAATACCACGAGCCACTTCTGAACGGATGGAGCATCGTAGCCGGGCGAGTGCTCTTCCAGATCAACAATGATGGGAGTCGGAGGTGTTGATGAGGCGATGCTGCTTGAGCTGTGGTCCAACTTCTCCATGTCTCCCATGATTGAAGTTGCTGGTGTCGATGAGGCAATCCTGCTTGAGTTGTTATCCAGTTCATGAATGTCTCCCATGATTGAAGTCGCTGGTGTTGATGAGGCGATGTTGCTTGGGTCGTAGTCCAGCTTCTCCGTATCTCTCGTCGACGAGTGTGCCATTGAAGTCATGATTGAAGCGATACCCTTGATGCCGTTGATGGAGCATCTTCTCACCGGGGCCGACGACGGCTTTTATATCACAGATGTTGACAGGATGGAAAAGTCCACGATCTCCGCGACACTCATGTAGGGAAATGTTACCGCCAGATCACAGGGGCCGTTTCGGAGACGCCGAGAGGCGTTCGAGTGGCATGGTGCATGGCCCGGAAAGCGAGTGTTGCATCGCTGCTTTGTGGCGAATGCCCCTTGAGGCATCGATGTCCCCACACGAATACGGTTGAAGAGTTCGTTTCGATCACATCGAGAGGCAGTCGGATGGCATGGTGCATAGAATGGAAACCGAGTACCGCATCGCTTTTCAGAGGCGATTGCCCACGGGACGCCGATCTCCTCGTCCGGCTATGGGTCGAGCCAGGTCTCTTTGCTCACGATTGCGTTCGATTTGGGAGCGGTGGCGTGTCATGTTGGATGCTGTATTTGTCGTATTCGAATGCCATGGTCTATGGGGCAAACACATTGGCAGTCTCCAACAGGGAATTCTGTTGGCGTGAATCGAAGCGTGATGTGTGGCGGCGGTGCATGCGGCGTCGCCGATGTACATGGACCCATCGAATCTTCTTCTACGCAGCGCCTTCGGTTCCGGATTATATCGATAGATCGAAGGGTGGTGCTAATCCCATCAGTACGCTCCTTTCTTCATGCAGTGTAAGGTAGTCGTTCAGGTTTATTAGCCTAAGGCTATGTCGGTGGCGATATGCCAACGGAACGACTGCGTTATGCACCCTATCAAAACAAGAGCAAGGTGAGGTGCCGGATCCTCATACTGCCACACACGCCGCTCTCACCGTATTGGTGATATTTTGGCCTGTACCCAGCGGCCCGAAGGCTCGCGTAGAGGTACTTTTGCAAGCACCAGCGGTCTTGCTTCGCTCCACCGTGAGAGTTTCCAAATCATCGTGTAGTGGTACACGCGACGTCTTCTCATCTGTCAGTACGAGCTATCTCGACTCGATGCCCACTTCTGGTCGGAGAATGTATGTGCTTTACTCGTCCGCAAGACTCTCGGCGTTTTCGGTCGAGAAGACCAGTATCTCAGAATCGTGTGTTAGCACGGCCGCCACGTGGAGCAGCTGTTCTCGCCTCGTGCTGCAATCGTGGTAGGTTTCATCTGCGTTCTTCTTCGAAGCTTCGCACCGCCGTGGGGTCGAGACTCGTCAAGTTCGCATGATGACGAGTGTACTGGAATACCTTGACGTCTGTGCGCCATGTCAGTTGCATTTCAACCTTGCTCGCCACTTGCTACGGTCGTCTTCTCAATATCCGTTCTTGGTGGAAGAATGCCTGCGATTGGCTTGCATTGTAAAGCTTGAGACAACCCTTGATTGTGAAGCTTCTTCGATACGGACGGTCAGGGGCCGCGAACTGGAAATCGTTCGGAGCGGCCGATGGTAGATCGATCCCCGGCCGCGATTCGGACCGGTGCCAGGCTCAGGGATGGTGCGGGTTTCGCCGATGTCTATTTCAGATCCTGCCTGAGGTCAGTGAGGTGGACGCATGCGCCTCCTAGCGATGTCGATGGTGTAGAGCTTGTGCTTGCGCCACAGTGCCATCAATGCCTGGCAGATTGGTTGTTCCTTTTCGTACAATTGAATGCGTGCGTATGATCCGACGAAGTCTTTCTGCGGTCTCGAGGGTGGCAGGGATAGATGCCAGGGTGCAGAGATGCCACGAGGCAAAAGTCAATTCTCGCCAAGGCCGTCCGTCTTCGATGCAAAGGCCGACATCTTGAATGCACGCATCGCACATGCTGCTGCCACAGCGACAATCATACATTTGTTGAGCCCACAAAGCCGGGAGCAGACAGGATGGTTGGATCTTCAACGTCTACAGCAACTCGCTGCGCATGCTATGCCTCGTTCACGATCTCGCGCTTCTCTTTCAACCCGGTCTTGGTCTCCGTGTGCTCGGTGCTGAGATGATTGTGTTGGATAAACAGACTCGCCAGGAATCCCACGCCTGCCACCACACAGTACATGATCCACATATTATGCAGTGACCACGCAAACGCATCCTCCACTGCTGCTCGCTGCGCAGGGCCGTTGATGCCTTTGATGAGATCCACGTTTGCGGCGGCTTTGCCTGCAGAAAAGGCCTCGACAAGGTCGCTGCTGAGTCCAGCTTGGATCAGGTCACCCGCTCTCCTCTTCATACCGTTCTGGAACACGACGCCTCCGAGCACTAATGACATGGCCGTGGCCAGGTTTCGCGTGAAGCCAAAAGCTGCGGTCGCAGTTGCGGTATCGTCCTGACTGGTCATAGCTTGGACGGCGACAAGTGGTGCTTCGAACAGACAGCCAGAGCCAACGCCCCCGATGAATAGCATACCGACAATGACCGCTATCGGCGTATCCGGAGTGAATCGAATGTAGAGGCCAGTTCCCAGGGTCAATAATGCCAATCCCACCCAGATGGTTTCGCGATAGTGGCCAGTCTTGAGCATGATGACTCCATTGATTACTCCCATGCCCGCCTCCGGTACAACGTTTGGTAGAATCAACACTCCGCTCCGCAGTGGCGATGCTTGCTTGACTGATTGGAAGTACAGCGGCAGGTAGTACGAAACAGCGATATAGACCATGCCGTGGAAGAAAGTGACCATGAAGGCAGCGACAGTCCCGCGATTGCGGAAGATGGCGAATGGTACGAGTGGGTATCGAGCCCATTTCTTCTCGGTAACGATGAAGACTCCGATCATGGCGACGCCGAATATAATCAGGCAGAGGACCGTAGCGGAGTTCCATGGAAAGAAGACCCCTCCGAAGTTTAGGCCGAGCAGGAGCATGACTACAATCGAGATGATCGAAAGCGTGCCGAGCCAGTCGAACGCTGCGAGGCCAGAAAGAATTGGTGTGCGAGGATTGTGGACGTCGAGAAAGACGGTGAGTAGAACCAGACTGACCGCGCAAATAGGCAGATTGATCCTTAAACACCAAAAGGGTCAGCGATGCTCAGAAAACACGGCGATCCGCATTTAGACCTGACGCGACAGTCTCGGGTGCGGCAAGCCTTATAGCGCTGGGTGGCTTACCAGAAGCACCACCTCCAGCTCACATACTGCGTGAATGCACCGCCAATCAATGGTCCCGTACCACCTGCAAGTCCCCAGACAACGTTCGCGAAGCCCAGGTAAAACGTCCTCTGCCTCATGCTGAAGATGTCGCTAATGACAATATTCACCATTTGGAAGAGTCCACCAGCGGCAGTGCCCTGCAGTGCTCTCGCGGAGATAAGCATATTCACAGACGTCGATAGAGCTGCGATTATGCTCGCGCCTCCGAACAGTGTCACGGCACCAAGTATGGCCGGCTTGCGGCCGAAGATGTCGCTGAACTTGGCCCATATTGGTCCACTGGCAGACACTGCAAGCAGATAGGCGCTGCCGATCCAGAAGTAGCCGCTGGCGGAACGAAGTTGGGAGGTGATCGTTGGTATTGCCGTTGCGAGGATTGTGTGGTCCAAGGCCGCGATTGATAGAGCGAGCTATGGGATGGTCAGATGGAGGTGTTAATGGCAATTGGTTATTTCGTTCATACTCACGTAAAGTGCGGTGATGATCGCGGCCTTGCGAAACGTTGTGCGAGGAGCTTTGAAAGAGCCGTTGTCCTCGACATGCAATTGATCAATCCCGGAGTCCTCCAATGGTCGTTCGCCTGTGGACGCGGGTGAAGGGACTTCGACAGCTGCTGGATCAACAATGCCGTGACCCATGGTGGCAACAATAGTCTGTCGCGCCGATCAAAAATGCTGGTATTGTAATGGCATAGGAAGAAAAGAGACACAAAAGACAGGAGAGACAAGGATCCTGGCCGCTTACTGATCAACATACGCCATACAATTGCAGTCCGTAAATGTACTTGCAGCCGGGGACAGAGGATGAGGTCCCTCTCGCCTACTCGTGTCTTTCTCCTCACTTCACCTAGCGGTCCAACGTCCCGCCCTGCCGGCATGGCATTCTTCGAAGCAAGTGGTATGCGCAAAAAGCACATGATGGCACCAGTTCGTCGAGCCGCGCAAGTCGTCATTTTCGCAAGATGTCATTCATCGAGCGACACCACATGCGATCGAGACGTTGTATTGTGAAAAGTTGCCTTGGACGTGAAAAAGAATCGGCGTGAAACGGAGATTTGGGCTAGACGGCTGACTGATCGAGAAAGTGGACCCTGGATGAACTTGGGCTACGTTGCCGTACCTTCCTCTGTCTGCGACCACAATTTGGATTCTATCTTCTACATCCTCATCGCACAGCGCTACAACCATACCCATTCCTCAGGATCGCAGAACAATACCGCAATCATGAATCCGCAGATCACGAACCTGGTCGTTATACTTGTGATGGTAGGAAATTTGAGATGCGCCTCCTCTAAGCATGGCTAACTCTCTTCCTTTTCACGTTTAGATGCAAGCCAGCAAGAAGATCCCATTTGAGGACCCCATGGTCCTCATGGGAGTGCGCGGCCTGTACATCTTCAGCAACGTCCTTATCCTGGGCATTTACCTCTACGTCAAGGCGCAAATCGACAGGAAGCGCGGTAAGCCAATTCACGGCCTCAACAACCCCTGCGCGCAGCTGTACTGACATCGAACCCCCTCCCAGACATGACCGTTCTCAAATACGTCGAGCCCGCCCCAATGGGCAGCACCGAAGAGCCCAAAGCCGTCACCACCACCGTCCACGCCTACGACCAGCAGCAACTCAAAGCCCTCTTCAAGTCGCAGCTCATGGGCGTCGGCATGATGTGCGTGATGCACCTGTACTTCAAATACACCAACCCGCTCCTGATCCAGTCGATCATCCCGCTCAAGGGCGCCTTCGAGGGTAACTTGGTCAAGGTGCACTTGTTGGGCAAGCCGGCGAGCGGTGATCTCAAGCGTCCGTGGAAGGCCGCTGGTGGCATGATGGGTGCTATGCAGGGTGCGGGCGAGATCAAGACGGATAAGAAGAGCATTGAGGCTGCGGAGAAGGCTGGCCGTGGTGGTGCTAAGGAGGAGTAAGGAGTCTGGAGAGAGGAATGTGCATATACATGGATACGGGAGAGAGGCTGTCGCCAGATGGGTGAAGTGAGGATGAGAGTTGGTATCGCATTGCAGAGCGCCAAGACCCGCGCCTGCCATTATTGGGTTAAAAGCATAGTCACAGCAATTTGCAATACGAGGAACGGAAACGATGTGCAAATTTGGGTTCAATTCCTCTGACTGCCGGTCGCCCGGACTCTAGCTGTAGGTCGCTCACCACTACCGGATGATCATGTTCTCGTTGCCCGGTCCCGTTCCAATGTACTTGATCCGCACGCCCACGAAATCCTCAATGAACTGGACGTATTTGCGCGCGTTCTCTGGCAGCTCCTCCCATTTCCGCATGCCCACTGTGTCTGTCTTCCATCCGGGAAGAGTCTCGTAGATGACCTCGAGGTTGTCCAAAACGCTGAGATCCGCCGGGAACGACGTAATTGTCTGTTGGTTTTTCGTGTTCTTGTAGCCGGTCGCGACCTTAATCTCGTCGAAATCGTCCAAGATATCGAGCTTGGTCAAGTTGATAGCATCGTACCAATTGATTGAGTTGGAGAACTTGACCACAACCAGATCCAGCCAGCCACAACGCCTTGAACGGCCGGTTGTGACCCCAACTTCTCTGCCAATCTTCTGCAGCTTCTGGCCGATCTCGTTGTCCTGTTCACTCGGGAATGGTCCGGACCCGACACGCGTGGTGTAAGCCTTGACCACTCCGATGGTTTCGTGGATTTTGCGTGGGTTGATGTGCAGACCAGTGAAAACGCCTCCGAGACCGGTGTTGGACGATGTGACGTATGGGTAGGTTCCGTTGTCGATGTCCAGCATGAGAGCTTGGCTGCCTTCCACCAGCATCTTGACGTTGCCCTTCACAGCGGACTCAATGAGAGGCACCTGGTCCACGACGTACGACTTGAGCTTCTCGCGGTAGCCGTCGAATCGCTTGATCTCGTCCTCCTCGTCATAGACAAGCAAGTCGCCGTAGCGCTTCCTGAAGCCTGCAGCAAGGTGACGAAGCTTTGAATCGAACATGAGCTTGTCGAAGATGTCTGCGACATGGATGCCGCTGCGCTGCGCCTTCGTGGAGTATGTTGGTCCAATGCCCTTGCCAGTAGTGCCGATGTTGGCCTTGCCCAGTTCCACCTCTTCAAGTCCGTCCACACGGGTGTGCAGGTCCAGATCGACATGGGCGCGGTCGCTCACGAGAATGCGGTCCTGAGTGTTGATTCCGTTTGACTCCAGTTGCTCGATCTCCTTGAAGAAGTTGGGAACGTGGACAACACAGCCGGTGCCAACGAGGTTGACACAGCCGTCCGTGAGGACCCCAGATGCTGAAGTATGTCAGTCAAATTGCAGTCAACTTCCTCGGCATGCGACTCACGCAGAATGTGCACATCAAACGTCTTGCCGTTCTTCACAATCGTATGTCCCGCATTGTGTCCGCCTTGCGCGCGGCAGCACAACTGGATGCCGCTGCTCGCAATGACATCGACAATCTTGCCCTTGCCTTCGTCACCCCACTGCGCTCCCAAAATGATCGTAGCCATGGTGTAAGCGGTAAAGTCTCGTCGAAGTCGCCATTTTATTAGAAAAGGTTCTGTTGGATGATCGATTTTCTACCACCACCTTCCAGGCCCGCTTCCTCATTTCAGCCCCTCGTTGCAGCCTAAGGCAGGAAGAAACAGACCAATTCCAGCATCACTTCGCTGCTCCCCGTCTCACTTTCATCGCCACGATCATATACGTGTACAACTCTGCCACGTCGTTGACAAACAAGACTAGATCCGAGCTACCAGTTGTCGCCATATAGATATCTTACTCACATTCTGGCCGACGCCATGCTAGAACACTCACTCCAGCGCCGCCAGCACAGGAAGCCACCACGGCTTCATGGACATCAACATGGCTGAATGTCCGTTCTGCGGCTTCTACAGCAATGAATACGCTGTTCAACTGCACGTCGAGCAGCAGCACACCGAAGACTCTCCATTCGTGTCACAGACACCAGAACCCGTTGCACCAGCGGCTACCGTGTCAGACCACAACCCTTTGCGCACTTCTGCAGAGTGGACACGATGCACACGTGAAGGCTGCGGTGAGCTCATCCCATTGGCTGGTATCGATGAACACCTCGACCTTCACCTGGCTCTCGATCTGTCGCAGGAAGAAGACCGACCGCCTTTGCCTCCACGATTACGTCCGCAGACACAAGCTGTTGCCACACACGCTGGCTCGCAGTATGCGAAAGAGCCACCGCAAGACAGGAAGGAGCTCATCGAAACATCGGCGTCCAAGGTCTCCAAAGCCGGAAGTAAAGGCAAATCTTCAACATCAGCTGGCAAGTCTCGCGATGGAAGTCTCCTTAGCTACTTCTCCGGAACATCTCACAGCGCTGGTCGAAAGCCTCCGACTAAATTCTACAAACTTCTCGGACCTCGAACGCCGGGTCGACTCGGAAAGCGCGAGTTGGGTCCGCATGCATTCGAGCGTGAAATGCCCGCAGAGGTACGGCGTCGATTAGAGGAAGATACGAAACCGAGAGAAGTCAACCGAATCGGCAAGAACGGCAAGATCGTACGTGAAAGGCATGTTCCGAATGAGACCGCTGGTTTGGTACCCGTGCTGGCCGACTTGTGCGCTATGGAGGATACCACGACCGTCGCTTACTTCTGCCATCCGAACACAAAGCATATCCACAAAGTGAAGTGCGACGGTGACTTTTGCGGCTATTGGAGTACGCAGATGGTCTTGTCATACGTCCAACATGTCAACCCAGACGGACCACAATCTCTGCCAAACGTGCTCAAGATGCAAAGTTACATCGAACAGGCGTGGGATCGTGGCATCGGCGCTCACAGCAGAATCGAAACAGGGGGCATCTACAACACCAGAAAGTGGATTGGCACGCACGAAGCCGTTGCATTTTTCACTCGTATCAATGTCGACGTTGATGCACTCGCCTTCGAACAGCCAAAAGACCGCAATGGCAATTCCGCCGTCCAAGAACTCTTGGATCACGTTGAAGCTTACTTCATGAGCGCCGTCGAATTTGAGCAATATGGAACGTCCCGCATCACGCAATTGCCACCCATCTTCTTCCAACGGCTCGGCCACTCAATGACAATCGTCGGAATCGAGAGGAAAGTGGACGACACGCGAAACTTGCTGGTCTTCGATTCTTCGCATGCGACGTCTGAGACGATGAAGAAGCTCGTTGCGACCGGTCGCGCAACGGCTTCAGTTCGAAGGCTCCTCGACGTGTATCGAAGATCTGACTGGTCTCTGTCGAAGTGGAATGAGTTTGAGATTATCGTGTATGTTTGGCTGAGTGATTTTTGAGAAGGGAATTTGCTGACCTGCTTACAGACCCCATGTGAAGGACGACAAAGCCAGTCCGGCTTCCACCCGTCAACAGGGTTGATCTGAGGAAATTGGCGGGCGTCGGGTTTACTTAACCGGTTTCAGCTATGCGCTGTAATGGCAGGCAGGCCTGCGATAATCTGTTCCTTTGATTCCTCTGAACGACTCGAACACATTCGAGAGGAAGTTGGTCCGGAGCCAGGAATTATTCCTTGCAGTCGGTCCTACTCCGCCTCGCGACCCCTGTCTACCAAGCTTGCGCCACTCCGACCGTACGCTTACTCGAGAGTCAAACACCAATCGCTGTCACCATGATTGCTGCAAACATTGGACAAGGACCTACAATGCCCACTTTGTCTGTATCGGTCGATATGCGCACAAGCATTCGACATGTCGTTGACCATGCATCGGGTCTGACTCGGCCCCACGTCGCGCACATCCTCTGATTGCGTACTCAGATCCGCCAAGAACGCTGGATACTCTGGGCGCTATGAACACCATGCGAAGCAAAGATCAAGACGTTGCTTCCGGCGTTGTTGGATATTGCACTTCCAGCGTCGTTAGGGAGGTACCTTATCGAGGTAGGTATTGCCACATTTTCGAAACCTCAAAGGGGCCTCATGATGTGAGCCCTTCCGTTCCTATTCGCTTTCTTTCTTCGCCGTTATGCTTCATGGCCACCACACGTGATGTACGGCTCGCAGGGTTATGCGCCATGGAGCTTGGCTCGAACCTGAAGGTCAGCTTCACATCATTGCGCGATGAGACCCTAAGCCCTAACCAGCATTCGCATCGGCGGATGTAGAATACTACGGCCAATTGACCCTCCTGAAAGGCAATCGACTACCGTGGGCGGCGCAGCTGTACAATGACCATGGTTTCCTGCTAACGTGCCGGGGAGTGCTTTGGAACACTCCGTTCATGTCGTGGGTGAGGGAGCCGCATAGCTGGATGTTAGACGTCATGGTTGGACTTTACACGAAATCTACGTCGACCATGTCTCCTACGACTGCGGCCGTATCAGACCCGCCGGTTCTTGGGAGCACGTTCTTGGCACGTACCAAGAGTGCCCAAGTCTTGAGGAACATGGGGTGATCTGTGGGGCCCCACACCATGGATGCAGCGAGGCAAGCACGACAAGACCTCTGTGACTTTATCATAAATCGCAAAGGGCCCTGGTGACTTCTGTTCGACAGTCTTGTCTCATTCACCTCATTCTCGTCACTCACATCATTCTTGTCACTTGGATCCCTTCTATCGTTGCATTTACGTCACCTCGAGAGAGAAAGCAGTATGGGATTCGCTTTGAAGAAGCCTGAGGGCGAGCCTGGAGCAGCATGGCCTGCCATCGTGATCGGGCTGTTCGTTGCGTTCGGAGGAGTGCTCTTCGGCTATGACAGTCAGTGGCAGAATCCGTCGCAGAGATCTATTGCTGACACATGCATAGCTGGTATCATCAGTGGCATCCTTGCCATGAAGTACTGGATCAACTCATTCACCACTGGAGACAACACAGCCATCACAACCTCCGAGGACTCGCTCATCGTTGCGATTTTGTCTGTCAATTTCGTCGTTAATGGAATCTGGGATCGTACTGACAGAGAGCAGGTCCCTTGGTACCTTCCTCGGCGCTTTGTTGGCTGCTCCTGTATCCGACTTCCTCGGCCGACGATGGGGTATCATCTCTTCCACCGCTTGCGTATTCAACTTTGGTGTCATCCTGCAGACTATCTCCACTTCACAGCCGTTGTTCATCGCCGGCAGGTTCGTTAAAGACTTCACACCGAAGAGTCATTGTCCGAAGCTAACTCAACGTTACAGGTTCTTCGCTGGTCTCGGCGTTGGTTTGATCTCTGCCATGATTCCTCTGTATCAGAGTGAGACTGCACCAAAGTGGATTCGTGGAACTATCGTTGGTGCCTACCAGCTAGCCATCACTATTGTAAATTACGCCAGATCTGTAAGCATGAACTCGAGCACTAACATTAGCAGGGACTCTTCCTCGCCGCCATTGTCAACTACTCCACTAAAGACCGGAACGACAGCGGCAGCTACCGTATCCCAATCGCCGTTCAATTCCTCTGGGCTCTGATCATCTGCATCGGCCTGTTTTTTCTTCCCGAGACTCCAAGGTTCCTCATCAAACAGGACAAGTACGAGGCAGCTGCTAAAGCTCTGGCCAAGCTCCGTCGTCTGCCTCCAGATCATCCCTCAATCGTCGACGAACTGTCAGAAGTTGACGCCAACCATCGATACGAACTCAGCATTGCGAAAGCATCGTACGGGGAATGCTTCAGAGGCACGGTCTTTAAGCGTTTGCTGACCGGCTGCTTGTTGCAAGCTTTGCAACAGCTCAGCGGTGTGGTGAGTATGCTCTCCCTTCCGAAGCGACGTGTTGAGCTAACAACAGCAGAACTTCATCTTTTACTACGGGACCAAGTATTTCGAGCGAGCGGGATTTCAATCTGGCGGATTCACCATTCAAGTAATCACAAATTGCGTCAACGTCGGCTCCACGCTACCTGGTCTCTACCTCGTTGAGAAACTTGGACGCCGCAACTTGCTCCTCTTCGGAGCCATCGGCATGACAATCAGCCAATTTCTCGTCGCCATCGTGGGTGTAGCAACCGATCCAGACAATCTATCTGGACAACGTGCCGCGATCTCGTTCGTGTGCATCTACATCTTCTTCTTCGCTTGCTCTTGGGGTCCCGTTGCCTGGGTTGTAACAGGAGAACTGTTCCCGCTCAAAGTTCGTGCGAAGTGTCTTTCGATGACGACCGCCACCAACTGGCTGTTCAACTTCGCCATTGCGTATGCGACGCCATACATGGTCAATGAGGACCGTGCAAATTTGGGATCGAAGGTGTTCTTCATCTGGGGTTCCTGCTGGTAAGTGAAAGTTCAACAGAATCGTTGTGGGCAGCTCACTGACTTGTTCCTAGTTTCTTCTGCATCGCTTTTGTCTACTTCATGATCTACGAGACCAAGAACATGACCCTCGAGCAGGTAGATGAGCTCTACACTCGTGTTAGCAAGGCTTGGAAGAGCCCTGGCTTCGTGCCGTCAGTGTCATTCACAGATATCAGAGCTGGCGAGAAGGGACAGCGTGGAGAGAGCATTGTGGACGCTGCGGAGCGTAAGGCTAGTGTCGCGACTCAGGAGGTCGTCAGGCCGTGACCGAATGATGGCTTGGACGACAAGGAGTTGGTGTTGGAGACATCGGATTTGGACGCTGCGGTCGGGGAGCTTCTACGAAATTTGAATTTGAGCTCCGCTGCATCTTGTTACAGGCACCGAGCCATTGCAGCGAGGTTTATTAATGAGTTCTCTGCTCTGTTGCATCAACAGCACTTTCACTGCTTTTCCTTCGACTCCGCTGGCGCCACCTCGGCCTCTTGACCATTCCCCATCGCCCGATTCCCACTCGCATTGCCCTCCAGTCCAACCAACATCTTCGGATCACCAGGCACCACCATCTCGAATAAGCTCTCCGACCTCACCACTGCATACTGATAATACCCGCACCTCGCGATCGGCATAGCTTTCCCTAGGTCAACCAACCCATCCGTCAATATCTTCTCATCGATATGAACACCAATCACTCGCCCGATAACAACATCGACCGTGCCCATCGGCGGATTACCAGGCAGTCGTATCGTCGAGTGATACTTGCACTCAAACTTGATAGGCGACGCTTTCACCATTGGAACATTGATCAGCCCTGCTTCCTCCTTCTCCAGTCCAATTTTCTCGAACTCGTCGACATCCGGAGACAGGTACTCCGCTGACGCATTGACCGCTTCTCGTAAGTCCCAAGTCGCCATATTCCAGACGAACTCTCCCGAGGTCTCTGCGTTGACCACAGTATCTTTGCGGTTGCCGTCGAAGGTCTGGTTGGATGAGAACATGACGTATGGAGGGTCGAAGGTAAGATTGTTGAATTGTGAGTATGGAGCGAGGTTGTCCACGCCTGCTTTGGAGCGGGTAGACACCCAGCCAATCGGTCGAGGAACGACACATGACTGTATTGTGTTAGGGTGTTGTCGTCAAGCGTTGTTGCGAGGATGCGGTGGAGATCACCTTGAACGGATCTCGGGGCAGACCGTGGCTGGTCGAGCCCGGCTCGTAGAAAACCATGGTCGTGGAATCCTTGCGTTTCTTAAACCTGTCTAGATGCTTGATGTTTGATAGATTTGGCTATTCTTGCTTTGGAGTAAAAGACACCGAGTGCCCAGGGTGGAAGATGCTCCGCACTCGGACTGCCGAAGCCAATGCCGGGTACCGGCTTCTATAGTGTCGAGCAGCCGAGAACACACGGGATCGCATTTCACGGCATCGAAATAAAAGAGCACTACAACATGTCCTCAGCCCAGTCATTGTTGCTCTCATCAGATTGCTCAGAAGCGTCGTTACAAGTAACCATTGTCATCGAGGAGTAACGGTGCTAGCGTACTAGGACCACAAACATTGGAATTCTAGTGCTATGCCTCGCTGATGTTATGTATTGCATAGCGCTACGTTGACGCGGGCTGATACGCCGTCCATCACGCCCTGAGAGCGACCGTAAAATGACAGATGCAAGGCTTCGTCTGGTGCTCCACTTGAAGCTGTCGCCAATGTACAGTCGTTGGGGCCTCTTTTCCCGTCATTCTGCCGTTGACGGAGTCTGCCATCTGACCACAAGTTTTCAATTCCTAAGCTCGCCGTTTTCTACTGTCGTCAATTTCTTTTGATGATCTGTCTTCCTTTCCTGTCTTCATTCGAGAGGCGCTGCTGCCGTACCGTTGCTCATGCCCATGCCCATATTCATCGACATATCTGGTAGCGACGGCATTTGCCCGTTCATGGACATGTCGCCCACCGCAGGCATACCCATCGGCATCGGTTGTAGCGCATCGAAAGCGAGCTCCGGTGGCACACTGAACAGGCAGTAGATCCTCCCATCGAGACTGTCGCCGTCGAAGAGTGCGAAGTTCTGGATCGGTTGCTCGCGCTTGCCCAGAACGTTAATCACATCCTCGCTGAGACGGCCGCCGACAAAGGCCGCGGTAGGCGTGATCTCGGAACCGATATTCTGCATGAAGCTACGGAGAAAGTCGGCACGAAGGGTCTCTTGTGGCAGTTGAAGTTCGCGCAGCTTCGTGGTAGCGAGTGTGGTGAACGAGACGATATCCTGTTGACTGGCCTCGGGAAATTTGCCGAAAGTACGTTGAAAGTCGAAGAGTGCGCGCAGGCAAGGGAGCAAGGCAGGCACAGCTTTGAGCTTGCGGCGATTGCCCAGGATATCCGGAGGCAGCGGCGAAGAGTTGGCCAGGATGAGCGGGCAGTAAACTTCTTGCTTCTTGACGATCTCGGTGTTCTTGCCGTTGTTCTCCTTTCTCTCGGTGACGCCGATGACGGAACGGGTCAACGTCTCGGCAGCGATTGCAGTCGGTACGTTGGACTTCTCCCGCTCGATGACGAACTCGTGGCCCACTAAGTCGGAGAAGATGTATCCGTAGAAGCCATGAATGCCAGCAGCGTAGAACGGTCTGCTTGCCACACGCGCTGCTGTGTTGATCAGGGAGAGAGTCATCATGTCATGATCGCATGCTATTATGCAGTCGAATGGAGCGTAGTATGTTTCAGTTTGAGTGAGGAGTTCCTGTAAGCTACCACCCGACTTGACGGTCACTCGAGGATTGAGTTCTTGTATTCTCGGGATGGCCGATGCGGCGCGCTGTCGAGATATTAGTATTGATCTTTCAACCACCGCACACACGCCTACTTACCGGCTTGCCGACATCTTCTTCGCGGAGAAAGTACTGTGCTCCGAGATCCTCCTCGTTGACAGGATCCTCGTCGATGATCGTGAGAGAGCTAACTCCAGCAAGCGTAAGATTCTTTGCGATTTCTGTGCCAAGCGCGCGGAGGGACACCAAAAGGATGTTGGCGGAGCGAATGCGCTGTTGCGCTTCAGCACCCCAGAGACGGATCTGGCGGTCGTATTGGGCCATCTCGTCGGCGCTCAATCCGGGTGCCATCGTGGTCGTGTCGCTAGTCGCAACGCCGTTGGTCGAGGGTGCAAGAGAGTTTGTGTTGTCGCCGTGGGTGCCATTGGCGCCGTTCGATGGCTCAACCGTAGGCGCTTCGACGTGCTCTGTGGGTGCCGACATTCTTGTACTGAAAGAGCGGTCGCCCTGCCGTGGACGCCGTTTGTCGCTGTCACAAGCAAAGTAAATCCGAAGTGAATGAAAAGGAGAAACTGGCTTGGCTTGATCGATGGGTTGATGAGTCGCGCAGATGATCTCTCTCGCCGAATGCGTTATGCAAGCCCTGAGGCAGGTTCGATGTTTGGATGCTGCGTTCTGAGGCAGAACGATGTTGTTGAAGAGGGAGAGGTTCATGTTTCTTGAACTTCGTGAAGATCGCACTGGCCAATCCCTGCATGTCGGTACGGACGCTCCCGTCGCCGTTAGCGGCGCCGACGGCGGCATGCAATCCCCCCCCCCACATGCTTCATGCCTCTCACATGATCTTTCCAATTCGCGAGACAGCCCGTCTTTGATTCTTCGTTCCCTCAAGACTGAGCTCTATTCCAGGCTCGGTATTCATGCTGCACTACTTTGCCCCCTCGACGACCTAGCCAAACTGCAGGGAACGACGGTAGCATCGTCATGCCAGACCCTCGGCTGCTTCGTGCACTGCGTGTATGTTCCCCAAGGACATTCACGTGCCATGCGCGGCCATCGTCAGACTGTCAGCTGACATAGCCGACAGTACGGACTGTACGATGAGCCACCAGCATCTACCGGGTCTTCAACACCGCACACTCGCCGCCGTCGCCTCCAGCAAGCCTTAAGAGCTACCGCAGACATGGCGGCCAACGATCTCGCCGAGATGGGAGCCTCAACGCATCCGTCACGACGAGCACTTATCGAACCGCTTCAGCGACGTCGTCAACTTTCGCCGAGCGCCGATCTAGAGGATGAACAAGCAGAAGATGACAACATGCGGCGGAGGTCTAAGCGGAGAAGGCTGGAATATGACCATTCCCCGATACCACAACTACCCATCAAGTACGGCCATTACGGCCAAGTAGAAGCTGGAAGATTGAAGTTGAACATAATCAGTTGCGATGGTGGCGAGCACAGAGATCCACGCCATCCAAGTACCTACCTGGGGGCGCAGAACTTGCTCCGGCACGACAAGAGCGTGTACTGTTCTGATAGACCAAGCAGCGGCATAGTGTTGCGGCATTCGGATGGCACACCGTTTTGTCTGGAAAAGCTGCAGTACATCGCCCCTTTTGTCCTTTTCCCGACGACGCACTAACAATACAGTGTAGCATCGTGGGTCCCGAGCATGGTTTCTCTGCACCGTACATCTCTTGCATTCTCAACCTACGCTGACATCGACTGACATGTCCCAGCGTCCGTGAAGGAATCGTTTACGTTGCCATGACTCTGGCGGATTTGCAAAAGTACATGGATCCGCCACAACACGCGAGGCTCCACGGCATTCATACGCCTCCTTACGGCCGGCGCCGAAGCTTTCGTCAGTCACCGGAGCTTCTAACACTGTCCGATGCACTTCGGGATCCAACTTTGAACGATGCTGCTGATGCTCAAAATGATGAACATTCTTTCCAACCGTTTGGCATGGTCGAAGATGCCTACAGTGGAAACAGATTCAGCTTTGACCGTTACGAGTCAGAGGCGCATTGCGAAGGCACCTCATCCGCCGAACCCGACGATATCATTGTCTCTGCCGAAAGCAGTATCTTTCCTGTGACTCTCCTCAGCGATGAGGAAGCTGGACCAGAGGACAACTCCACGCAAGAAGTGCTCGACTTCAGGCTGCAACGGCTGCACAACATGCGGCGTCGGCTAGAGCTGCAAAGCATAGAACGCGAACGTGAACGAGATCGTGAACGCGACGAGCGTTGGACGGGCGTCAATGCTACACGGCTCGGCCAAGGCGGCGATCGAGGTTCCTCCTGGGGTCTACGGCATTTGGACGCCATGATGGCCCGCTCTCGCATGGAGGACTCACCACAACGAGACGAAACAGATCACGATAACCGGCATGATCTACACACCTACCATCGAGACTCACAATCTTATTACTCGAAGCGTGGCCAACCCGCGGAGACTGAGTACTACGATGATGGCATCTTGGATCCCAAAGTCACCCGCGCACGCTTCCGCATTCGGGAGGGAAAGTACAAGATCGCCATCAAGTTTGAACCTGCCGTATCTGGGAGATTCATTCTGATCAAGCTCTGGGCAAATCGGTCAAATGTCGACGTGCAGAGCGTCATTGCAAAGGGCTACGGCGGGTCGAGATTCTTCCCGGCGGTCGAGTTCCGATGACACGTGCCGTGGGGCCATGACGAGTGAGTAAGGCGAGCAACAATGACTTTTGTGATCCACAGTAGGCGAGCAAAGTTCTGACAAACCGAATCATTGAAAGCTACACAATAAAACTCGCTCACGTCCTTTACACCCGTTTCAGCTCTCACTTCTGCCTCTCAGCATCGTTGGCCACCACTTTCTCCTCGCTCGACTTTGACCACAGAACAGACTTGATCTGCGCAGCTTCCATCCGCAACCAATGCAGAGCCGCGTTCTCTTCACTGGGTGTAATGGCCGGCGTGCTCTTCTCCGACGCCGTAACCTTGTCATTCTTCTGGACGCAAGTCAGCAGAGTCTCAATGTTTGCAGGATGCGGAACAACGTACGCCATCGTCATGTACCAAGTTGGGACCGTCCATGCCGATGCAAAAGTGCGATGCGGGTTGGTGGGATTCGGAGTCGTCGGGAAAGCGAGATCCGCAGGTTTGACAGAGAGTTGACATCTTTTGGAGCGATCTGGTGTGTAGCTAAATGTTCGGGAGTCTGATTGCTATGAAACGTCGTGCGAGTCGCTGATCGTCCAGCTTTATATACAGACACAGACATGCACGTCAGACCCATGCAATGGTGGAGGCATTTGTGGTATGATACGCAGTCAGACCGAGACGCACGGTCAGCAAAGCGTCCTCTTTCTCTCCCGGTGTCGCCATTCTATGGAAAGGGATTATACGTGCCCTTCCCAGAGCAAATCGCTTCAACGTCATGCGCTCCAAGTTGCTGCACGGCCTTGCCATCAGCTCCGAATCTCAGGGCAGTGCCACCATTCTCGGCCTTCGGATCATACGCCGGCCAACTGGATTTCGTCAATCCATGCCAAGGATCCCGAACAAACGCCAATAGCAGATCTTCCATCGTCTCGCTGGTCTCAATCTCCAGCGGCGAAGCTGGTCCCACACCATCGGTATAAGTCCCAAAGAGCATGGGCAGATCGCTGGCGTGATATGCTCCCATCCCTAGAGGTCGTAGATCAGCACATGGAATATCAGACGAGACCAAGTCGACACGTAGTGTACTTACAAGGCAGAGGGGTCTGATTCGTCCAGTTCCCGGCATACTGGTACCTGTAGGTCGGTAGCCCAAGGCCATGTCTGAGAGCCGCAGTCTTCGCCGCACCGCAAAGAAAGCTGATGGAGAGTTCATTCGCGGCGGTTTGATTTATGCCTCGCAGTGGATCATCCGCGTCAAAGCCGCTCACCAAACTCGCACCCTCGTTCGCGGTAGATGAAAGGATCATGGGAGCTCGGGTGATCATACCTTGCTGGTATCGCTCAATGTAGTTCGAGAACACAATCTTCTCGTCCGTCTCGGTGCCGAAATTGATCGAAGGCTTCTGATCGCTGGCCCGATACCGCCCTATGAAGGTGATGATCTTGTTGTAATCCACGTTCTGCATACAAACCAGCTCTGCCGTGGCGTTTGTGGCGAAGTCGCAACCGACACCTTTGGCCACGAGTGAGAAGATGGCACGAGTTGTGTTCGATGCCGTCTGCGTGCCGAAGTTCAGTAGGTTGCCGGACTGCGCGAAGAATGCGCGTACAATAGGATCTTTGTAGTAGGCGAAGTTGTAGAGGTCAACGGATAGAGCGCCGGAAGAATGTCCCCATAATGTGATCTTCGATGGATCTCCACCGAAGCACGCAATGTTGTCCCGTACCCATTCCAGCGCCAGACGCTGATCTAGAAGACCGAGATTTTGCCTTGGGACAGCTGCTCCGTTGGGAAAACCCAGGATGTCAAGTCTATAGTTGATCGTCACGACGATGTGAGACTGAGATCGAGAGACCCAGTGAGCTGGCAGCTGGGCCGGAACCAGGATACCAGTGGTCCCGAAGCCGCCTCCAGTCCAGAACATGACCACTGGCAAGTGCGAGTTGGACGTTGCATTCGCCGGTGTCCAGATCGCTAACTTGAGGCAGTCCTCGCTGGCGAAGGGAGCCGAGATGCCGGCGGTAAGGTTGCTGGGAGCGCCAAAGTAGGTCACAAATTGTGGAATTTCCTCCGTCCAGATGAGTCTCTCCGATGTCACATACTGAGGGCAGAGTGGCGGGTATTTCGTCGCATCAATCCGTTCACAAGATTTGGGCACGGCCAAAGGAGGTTGGAAGCGATTCTTGCCTGCCGTATCTTGGCCGTACGGAACTGAGAGGAACTCTCGCACGTTTGGATACGTCTGATTGAGCTGACCAGTGATGATGCCCGTTGACGTGCGCACGGTAAGAGCATCGTTGTCGATGTTTGAAGCTGCGACGGTGAGTACGAGGACGCAGAACAGAAGGCGGCCTCTGGAGGACATTATTCTTGGAGCTGCTCCCTGCGTGGCAGGTACTGTGGAAGGACTCTTGCTGTCCTGTTTGTATTCCAATTCTCTGCGAGCTGAATTGTGTTGCTACCAGGCAAGACGGCGTCCATCCACGAGGTGCACTGGCGGGAAGCATACCCATACTGGCTGTCGTTCGGCTAGAGGTCGAGGCTGATTTTCCTTGTCGTCTCAATGTCAGGGCAGTGTGCCAGTGTCCCTCCGCGTGGCAGGCCGGTGGAGCCCGCAACCTGGATTTGCCCGCCCCATGAAGTAACTCCGCGCGCATCCGAGCTCGAGAAGCTTGTCGATGCCTGAAGGGACATCGATTGGAAACGCGCCAGAGGACGCTAAACGAGGTACTCACACTGTACGTGCATGATGTAGGGGATACCAGGATGTAGTCTGTTCGTTTGAGGAGTGAGTGGGATGAAACCGCGGGCACTAATAAACCCGAAAGTCCGCGCTAAGGACTGTCACATGCATGCACAGAGCTGATGTTCTGTTTAGCCGAGCGGCAATCGAGCAAATCCTAGATGCAAGAGATCGAAGAGCGTCTTTCCCTGGAGGGATCAATGAGGCTAGCCGGGGCAGCTCCAAAGCTCTCCTCCCTGTAAAACTGACGTTAGTCAGGCGAGATCGGTTGTTGATCCGATGATGAACTTCGGTTCCTGATCATGGTTGATGCGGCTGCCGATTTTGCTGATGAGCTGTCTACCATCGTTTGAGCAGTGGTAGTACGAGGCTATCTGTGCGCAGTTGGCCATCAACATCTGGAACGAGGCCTCGACAACGTAGTCGGCCAAGCACATCGCCGTCGTGAACAGGATAGCGCGATTGGCATTCGTCGTCTGGTGTCATGAGTGATGACAGACCGACATCGTCTGTGTGAGCCAGGCTGAAAACGCATCCTTCCTGGCCGCGAACACACGCATCTTTTGATCCCCGATCCTTCCACGCAATTTTGTGCACAAGGTGAGTGCTGGCCAAAGCTGGGGGGTCAGGGCAGCTGGTGTCCATCAGAAGGAGCGCCTCGTCTTTCTGTTTGTGCATGTTTCCTTGTAGTTCATGCATGTTTGGTCGTGTATGGGCTCTGTTCGGGATGTGTCACCATCAGACACAAGGAACCTCCCTGTACACGCAGTAGCCATTGGGGGCAATGAGTCTACCGAGATCTCGCCGTCTTGCGTGCATCAAAGCACGCCGCAGAGAACCGAGTGTCTATATATTGTGAGCTTTATTGTCGCGTATGAAGTCCACACCTCACCGACAACATGCTCCGAATCCTCTTTGCATCAGCTGTGCTGGTCAGCGCTGCAGCGAAAGGCGCGCACCACCCTCGTTCTCTTCCACCCGATCCTCCTCTTCCCGAAATCTTGACCGACAAGGTCACAGTCTGGACACCTCCAGATGCCTACCCATGGAAAGACCACAATGGTGGCACGTACGGCCGCTCAGTCCTGTTGAACCAAAACTGCGAGACCGGTATTCCAACCATTCTCGCCACGGCACAGTACTATCCGGCAGATGAACCATATCTCCAGATCTTCCAGTCGAAAGACTACGGTCTGACTTGGTCGCTGCTTTCGAAGGCTTACTTCAACGGCAACGCGAGCATCACCGGAGGCTTCATCTATCAACCTTTCCTGCACGAGCTGTCCCAACCAGTTGGCTCCTTTCCGGCGGGTACGATCATCCTGACTGGCAACCGTATCACAGCCAACTACACCTGGACGGAGATTCAAATCTACGCAAGCCAAGACAAAGGTGTCAAGTGGGAGTACGTTTCGACCGTCGTCAAAGCTGGCTGGACCAAGTCCGGAGGCCCCGAAGTGGGAGGCAGCCATGGGATTGTCTTTGAACCCTTCATCCTCTCTCACGACAACGAATTCGCCGTGTACTACTCCGATGAAAGTGACCCTCGCTACAGCCAGAAACTGGCGCATCGCACCAGCAAAGATCTGAAGACTTGGAGTGCGACCGTGGACGATGTCACAAACGCCAACGCTACCCTTCGTCCGGGCATGATCATCATCGCGCCCATTGCGAACAATAGGTGGATCGCGAGCTACGAGATGGGTCCCATGGATGACCCAAAGGCTGTTTATGCGGCGTTCTACCGCATTGCGGATTCTCCATTCAAATTCCTCGATGCGCCGGAGTATGAGTTGCGTGCGGACACGGGCGAAAGAGCCAACGCTGGACCATACCCCGTCTGGACTCCAGCCGGCGGAGAGAACGGTACCATTGTCGTTAGTGACTCGTCGTATGCTGGCCTGTTCTTGAACACGAAGAATGGGGACGCCGGAGCCTGGAAGCTTGTGACGAGCGGGCAGGAGCTGGGATATACGCGCTCGGTGTCGGTCCTGCCGGGAAGAGGCGGCAAGGTCGTCCAAGTTCTCAACGGCGGCAAGTATATGCAGAACAACACTCACATTGAGGTGTTTGACTTCGTCGTGCCGGGTCCCGAGGGCAAAGGTCCTGGAGCGCAGGGATTCCCGGCGTGCAACTGCGAATGATGGCCCTTGAGTCTGTTTCGATCGAGGGAACAATGGACAAATTCTTGTACTAGTGATGATAGCGGAGGAAGTGAATGTGAAGTTTTGTTGCTTTCGGTTCGAGATTCCATGTTTCCTCTTTCCATCTGACTCAGCAGCATAAATGTGGCTGCCTCAGGCCAGAAATCAGGTCCGATGATATGAGGTACAAGGACGGGTATCTGGCTATTGCATAGACAAGTCTTCGAGATTTCCTTGTCTCTGCTACACCCGATGCAAATGCTAACAATCTGGACGGTATGGCGCTGCACTATGCTAGGCGCGGCCCAATGCAGGCGCTGCCAATTGCTGGGCGCTGCCGAATGCCATGCTCTCCAATGATACCATGCTTCCTCTCGATACCATGCAGCCCTTCGATGCTTCACTCGCTAATCGCAGTATCCCTCCAACGCTATGCTCCGACAACGACGATCTACCAATACCACAGCCACCTCAAATGCGCCGCATGCATATCCAAGTCCATCACAAAATGTGCAATTTCCTCCAGCGTCAGATTTAACCGTGGTCGGCCCTCCAAAGTAGCAGTCAGACGGGGGGAGAGTTGCTTCAACAGAGCAGCACAATACTCTTGGGTGCCGTGAAGTTCCCAGTACAGTTCAGGGCATGTGATGCGAGGAATGCCGTTGATGGAGACGGTGTGGTTCGAAGAGACTTGCGTGCTTGTTGTTGGGTTGTGGGTTGCGAGACGGGCCATGTGTTCGGGTGTTGGGATGTTGGGAGCAGAGTAGGATTTGATGGAGTCCTTGGTGAGGTCGAGAATCTCCTCCAATACTGGTTCCGCAGGCTTTTGTTGTGTCAATGTGCTGCGAGATGCGATAGCGTTGTGCTTCAGGTCAAGAGTGATGTCGACGTAGTTGTTCCAACGGAGCTCAAACTTTCGGAGCAGCTTGACGTTCAGGTCGCCGATGTTGTGCAGCCAGTTGAGAAGTCCTGTCGGCTCGACGCCTTGATATATATCCGAGCAGACCTTGACACTGCTGAAATATGAGGGCCCTGCCTCGTTGCGGAGGAATGTGCACGTTTCAAGGAGAGGTGCCAGGACAGGTCGTACTTGGCTTGGCTTTGTCGATGATGGAGAAGAGTCGATGTGTATTGATGCATCCCCAAAGAGATAGGAGTAGATGCCGAGTCGAATCTCAGCGGGTAAAGACAAAAGAGTGGAAGACTCCATGACGAAGGAATTTGTACAATGAGCGATGCCGTTGGATGTGCGACGTTTCGTGGTGGAGTACGATGATGAGGCTGAAAAGCGGACTGACCAAGGAGTGAACGGTGAGAGACGATAGACGAGTGATGATGATGCATCTTTGTACATGTTCGTTCAGGGAGACCCACCTCAAGCGCGTATTGCTCGTGAACAACGATAGACTTCGTCGCGTAGACTGTGTATGGAGCTCGTTGTGCACGCATCAGGCTCCGGATGCGAGAAGGCATATAGTAAATGAGTTAAAACAGCCATACATGCAAGCCTCCAGATGGGGAGAGTTGCCCCAGAGCCGGCAGGCGCCTCGCCTTGGACATGTCGAAAGGCAGCTTGGGAGCCCGCCATTAAGCCTTCACAGTGAAGTGGAGGTCTTTCGGGAGTCTTGATAGCGACCCTGGATAGAGCTATGGACCGGAGGAGGGCCCAACGGTCCGACAATGTTGGAGAATCAACTGTACAGCCGAGATGGTAAGTCCAAGTCCTTCAAAGGACCATACGGTTCCTGCGGGCGCTGCCGTCTGGAGGTATATGGGTCGTGTAGGGCCCAGGAAACTCTGCTTCTGCGGAAGCTGTTTTTCGTCCCTCCTCTTGGTAAGGGGTTCCTGTACGCATCTTCATGTGACGGCTTTGCGAGTACGCACGGATCCGTGGCGTATCAGGATGCAGCTCAGAGTTCTCGAACCGTGATCAAGCAGGTCTGCATGTCGTCTTGGTCTACTGAGAGGGTGCTGGCCATCAGTCGCCGAAGGCTCAAAGACTCTTCGACTGCAGACACTCCCCGAAAGTATCACTTCGAAGCCAGGCATGATCATAGACCTATAGAACCGAAGCAATGCGACAAGGAAGCATGTTGGACGGGTTGGCGAGGATAGCGAGGTATTGCGGCATGGCGTGAGGTGAAGTGGAGACAATCTAAGCAGCGGCTCCAGGAATTCCCCGTTCCGAAGCCGGATCGCCATCAAGCGCTTCTTCAACTTCGAAAATATGAAGACAACGATGCTCACAGCGACCCCAGGGTAGAAGATCCTCACTCGCATCCATATGTCCGAATATCCTGGATCTTCACAACAGCAAGGATTAGATTTAATCATATGCAAACATATAGCATACCAAACCAACCTAGCCACCACAAAGTAGCGTCCCGGTAGCGTCTCTCCGACCAGCCGGATTCCAAGAGGACTTTGCAGCGTACCCCAAGCCTTCAACATACGAAATATGGTTCGGAACACCGTTCGCGTTCAGGTCTTGCATATAAGTCCACGGGTATCGCCGTTAATGCCTTGCAGCAGGCCCACACTTGAGCGAACATGTTCCTGGGATCCGAAATTAAGGGAGGGCTCATCCTGACACCCTGACTTTGAAGGCGTGAATATGCTGTTGTTCAGGCACCAGGGCACCTTTCCTAGGCATGCCTTCTGCTCCGAACATGCTGACTTCCGTGGCGTAGACGTGCTGGTGGCGAGAGAGCACGTTCTCGTGCCAATGCACCGGTCGTAGGACATCGCCGAAACTGAGCGCTTCTTCACTCCTTTGCGTGCGTGGTCGCTGCGTGGACTCGGTGTCCTTCTCGCAGGCGTTCCCTAGAAAACCATATGCAACAGCAACAAGCTACTTTCACGTCCTCCCAACCTCCCGCCTCAACCTGCCCGCCGCGGTGTCCGGCCTCGGCTCCGGCCACGCATCCACAATTTCCTCTACATTTTCCAAGAACGAGTTTGAATTCAGCATACCAGTCCCGCCCAGCACGACTCTCACGCCCGGACTACTCGCGTTGACCTGAGCCACCATCTTGGCTTCCTCGTACGTAGCACCGCCGACCATGAAAATCACGATATCTTGTGGTTTATCCCTCGTCTGCCCGCCTCCTTCCACGAAGGGAAAGGTGTTCATGTTCAAGCGTCCTTTGATCAGGTCTTGTAGTGTGTTTTCCAGTCGAGGCGAGTGTTGCGTGTAGACGTTCTCTACTCCGCGCAGGCCACGGTTGAACCTTGAGCGCGCTTCGGAAAAGATATTTGATGTCTGGAACAAATCTGGAATTCCGCCGGTCTGCGGCATGGATTGAAGAGAGTGGGCGTAGGCTAGCAGCTTCGGAATGAGGTTGATGCGATGTCGACTGATGCCTCCAGCGACGGCAAGGAGGTCCATGAGCGCGGGAGTGTTGTTGTTGTTGTGAGAGGAGTAGCGCAACGCATAGATGGCGACCAGACGGAGTTTGTTGTCCGGTGGTATCTTCGGATCTTGAATGAGCCTCTGCAGTGTCTTGACATCCTGCGAGTGATTGTCATTGCAAGCAAGACTTTGCTCGAGCTCACTGACATCAAGCAGACTGTCGGTGCCGACACGCCGACTGAGTTCCGTGACAAGAGTGACATGCTTTGTAACGTTGCCAGATAATCGACGGAATTCGGGATACTCCTCGACGAATCGCTTCATGTCTTCGATGCTGTCGAGCTTCTGACCGGAAGCCTGTTTTGAGGCGAATTGCTCGACGTATTCTTTGGCGTTTTGACCAAGATCACCGAAGTTCAGATACATGTTCTTCGCAAAGAATGGATCTTGATCTTGCGAGAGGACAATGTCCTGATTGCGTTAGTGAAGGCTTGACTACACTTTCAGCTCAAGACCGCATACCTTGAACTCTGGCCGCACATCTGGCACTTCGCTCAGATTGACCCTGCCATTCTCAATTCCGAGCAGCTCATGCACCATCGCTTGGTACGTCCACTGTGTGAGCAGCGGTGTGACTGGATCGTCTCTTCGGTCCACCAAAAGCAATATCGGTGGTGTGTCCAATTTCCGAAAGTCGAACAATTGCTCCTCCTGCGTCATTGCATATCGTACCTCCGTCGCCAACTTTTTGCACAATAGACTGTTCTTCTCGTATCGTATAAGCGGCTTCTTCTTCAACGCGAGGAGCATCGCCAGTACACCTTCTGTTGTTCTTGTAAGGCTGTCATGACTCCAAGCTTCTGGCGATGAGGAAAAGAGTCGTGTCGAGAGAGGAAGAGAGCAGAGTTCCGGATTGATGACTGTGAAGTCGGCGAAGTACTCGATGATCGATTTGACGACTTCGTGATCGTCTGCTTCGGCTAATCGTTCGAGGGAGGACTTCTTGATTATGTTACTGAAATCTGTGTCAGTCAGAACTCGTCCTTGAAGTGTGTGTTTACAGGGTGAAACATACAGATGTGGTATTCGCCGTACTTTGGCTCGCGGAATTCATCAATGAGAGACTGTATACTGTCGGGAGACGGCCGGAGGAAGCATATACACTTCAAGTGTCGCATCTTTTCTCGGTTTTGGTCATCGATGCGGTTCGTGAGGTATACGGAGTGGTTCAAGAGGGCGGATTGAGTGGTGGCTGAGGATACGATTGGCACCTGCAAAGCATGAGCAAAGTCCTCCAGGAGCAATCTGCCAACCAAATATAACCTACAGTATCTTTGTCCAACAACAGTATCTTCATCTTCGCCGCGCCGGCCTCTGTGCTCGCCGCATTCTCTCCTTGCGACACGATCTTCGTGATGTAGCCCTGCACACTCTGGAAGATATCCATGATGGCTGACAGCTGGCAGCGCAATCAATTGTGTCCAAGCATCCCGTGAGCTCAAGGGGCGGTGCAATTGTAGCTTCGAGGTGTCTGCTTGGTCAAGGTGTTGTTTCCGTGTCGTCTGTCACATGCGTGTCAAGCAGCTGGCGTTAGAACCATCCGAGTCCGAGTTCTGGCCTGAATTTACCCGAATCCGGAGATCCATCCGTGAAAGGTGGACCGGACTCACAGTCCGAGACACTACTTCGACCATGACATCGCGGCGAGTGACTCCATCAGAGCCACACGACACGACACGACATGACTTCACGGCTGCCATCACCCTGAGCGGTCTTTGAACATCCTCATTCACCGGCCGAACCATTCACTCTGAGCACCTCTTGTCACATGCCGGCGTAACGCGAGAGACATCAACTTCATAAGCTGCCGTCTGCACCGCATCCGGCGCAGAAGAGCACCGCCGCCGACTCAACCCTGCACCCACGCCGCTCTCAAATATCTACCTCATTCAGACTCTTCTCCTCTTCTTTGACATCCTCCGCCTCGAAGCCAATACACGCCTTTCATAGAGTCGCCTTCGTCAGACAACAGCACAGCGGCTCCTTCGCCCCCACAACGACAGCTCGAGCCACTCAACACGGTCCTTGACTTGTCACCACCACCTCACACTCTCCATCATGGCAGAAAAGATCCTCCAGAAAGAGTTCAAGGACTTATCAAAGGAAACATGGACAAACATCTCACTCATCAACGAGAACATGCTCGAATGGAGCGTGGCTCTCATCGTGCTCAACCCCGACTCCCTCTACTACGGCGGCTACTTCAAGGCTAGGATGTCATTCCCGAAGCAATACCCATACGAACCGCCCAAACTTTCCTTCGAGCGTCCACTGTGGCATCCCAACGTCTACCCGGACGGTCGCCTCTGCATTTCCATCTTGCACCAACCCGGCGAGGACGCTATGAGCGGGGAGATGGCGGGGGAGAGATGGACACCAGTGCAGCGCGTTGAGAGCGTGTTGATCTCGGTTCTTTCCATGCTCGACGATGCCGAGTGCAGCTCACCGGCGAATGTGGACGCAGGTGTCATGCTCCGCAACGACCCAGAAGGATACAAGGCACGTGTTGCCGCGGACCGCGAGAAGAGCAAGAGCGACATCCCACCTGGCTTCGAGATGCCCACACATGAGAGCGCTTTCAAGAAGGAGGAGAAGCCAGAGGCGGCATTCAGCTGGAGTGACAGCGAGGCGGAGGACGACTTCGGCGATAGCGACGACGATGAAGAGATGTTTGACGACGACGAAGGGACAGATCTGGAGGAGGACGATGAGTGAACGAGCTGAGGTGCGGAGGCGGAGTTCAACGATTCGAATACTATGGGAATATGACTATATGCGAGCCGGTTGGCCAAGGAGTTTTGATTTCAGCGAGGAGTCTAGACGGGCAAAGCCTCCGGCGAAGGACAGATGGGTTATCACGGTGCGACAGGCGTTTACGGGGCAATGGCGTCAATAATCTGGATGGCGCTTTGATGTATCAAATCGATTTGAAGCAGAGTAGTATGCATGTGCACGCATGTTTCTTAGGCGACGCGTAAAGTGCCTTTGAGCTTCGAGGTCGCGACGCCTTAGCAAACGAAACCACTTCAGCATCTCGCTTCACCTTCTCTCAATCGAGGAGCGCAGAGCTCGCTACTTCCTTTGCACTGTTTGCTGCAGCTATCTGAGCTTCGCAAATCTCAACGTCCTGCTTCCTTCTTCAATACATCTCACACCAGGTGGCACTTTCACATGAACAGCGTCTCACACCCAGTGACGTAAGCGCGCCAAGCTGTCAGTGAAGGCGATCAGCTCAAGCTCCTACGAAACATGCCCAAACAGCCAGCGGACTATTCTCGCAAGAGGCAGCGCCGCCGTTTGAACTTCAACATCAGTCCTATCGACCTAGATCGAGACTACGGACTGCTCGGCATGGGCTTCGTCCCTAATCAGTTCGAGTCGAAACCGCTCGTTCCCAAGCGGCCGGACTCCCAAAAGGCCGCCATGTCCACCGAACCTACCGCCGATCAAGTCGAACAAGTGATCAACTTTACTGGAACGGACAGAACAACCGCGATCAGGTTTCTCAAGGTTAGTAGGAAGAAGCTGGAGAGGTTTGCCGCGACCAACGCACGACCAGTGGTACGGAGATGGACTAACAAGGTTCTTTCCAAAGGTGAAGCACAACGATCCCACAGCCGCCGTCAACGCCATTTACGATGAGGAGAACATCGATGCATTGGAGAAAGCAAACGGCTGGGATGAGAGCGCTTTTCACGCCGATCGAAATGGCAATCCCGATAGCAACTTGCATCCCCTAGGAACAAGCGCCGCACCAACAAGAGGCAACTCGCCTGCCCGTTCGCTACATCCCAACAATAGAGATGAGGAGGATGGACAACTCGCGGCCGCGTTGGCGGCTTCGCAGGGAGATCTCCAGGCCCAAGAAACGGGTGTGATGAATGCAAATGGCGGCTCAGTGCATTTTGGGCCTTTTGAGCAAGGCAAGGACTATGTCTCTGGACAGTGGGCGATGGTTAAATCGACTGCGTCCGAGCTGGTCCCAGACTTGGAGATTGAGGACAGACTACAAGCAAAGGAGGCTGCCGAGCCGCGATTGCTCAAACACCTTCAAGACGGAGACTACACCCCCAATCTGTTAACCATCTGTCACACCATACCCAGGGCGAGGGAAGCGTTCCTACTTCGATCACACGTTCGGGACCACTATGGCGAGGACTCTCACTGGTGGAGCGGCACGTCAATCCAAATGCCAACTGTCGTTCATCTGGACGGAACACCAGCAGATCCGGACAGCGACAAGCAAGACGAGTTCATCGCTGAGGTGCAAAGACTGATGGCATTTCTCGATGCCAGCGATCGGGTGTATGCCTCTGTGGGTGCACTTTCAGGGACAGCATTGATCAAAGAAAAGGAGTCGACGTCGGGCACTCTTTTGGAATCGTTCTTGCAAAGCTGGTCAGACGCGGTGGAGAGCAAGCAAGGTGGCGCTGCGGATTTCGCCCGTCTGTTCAATTCGAAAGTCGGAACGAGCGCTGAGTCGGGCATGGTCACCCCCAATATGATGGTGGTGGACTTGAATGTCGAGACTGGCGAAGGACAGAAGAAGGATCTCTCCGAGCTTCTGGATGATCTCCTGTGGGACGCAGAAACTAAGAACCCGAATGACTACGACATGGCGGACAGGTATCTTGAGCGGCCAGCGGATGTGTTTGTGATGCGTTTGCAGCAGAAAACACCAAGGGTCCAGCTCGGTGTCGAGATTCCCGCGGTCCTGCATCTGGACAAGTATCTCGAGGAGAATGTTGAGTATTCGCGAGCAGCACGACAGCAAATGAAGCAACACCGACAGAGAGTCAGCAAGATAGAATCTATCGAAGGGAGGCTACAGAAGTGGCAGCATCCGCAGAAGAGCACACGGCTCGAAGCTGGAGAAATGCTGAAGCATACTATCAACCACTTCTCCGGGCAGAACCAGAAAGACGCTGAGGGCAACGAGTCAACCGCGCTTGGAGCTCCATCTGAAGCATACGCAGCCATCGCGAAGCAGCTGGAAGAGGTCGTCGCCAGCATCTCCGATAAGCTTGAGAAGCTCTCCGCTGAAAAGGAACGCACACGCAACCTCATCGCCGAGATCTCGAAAGCACCACCGACCGACCTCCAACAAGCCGGTCTCAAACACCGCTATACCCTCCGTGGGATCGCCACGAAACCGAACATCACATACGTCCTCCTCCCGAAACGCAACGACAGCCCAACCAGTCCATCTCAAAATGGCATTCCTCCACCCTCCGACTCCGAGACCCCTCCTGGCATGCAATGGTGGCGCCTAGACTACGACAGCACAGCCATGACTCCCAGAATCTCGCGTACTCCGGCCGACGACTGGGATGTTCTTCGCGCCGTGGAGCTTGAACATAATTCCGCCCTCCTCGTCTACGCCAGCGATGCCGCGACCAGTTACGAAGACTACAATCCTCACCTCCCGCAGCATTTAATGGAGTTCGTCGACCGAGACGATGAGCACTTCCAGGCGGATCTCGCTTCTTCCCGCCGCGCACCTCCTATCGATGAAATCCACGAAATCCAGTCGTGGGATCACATCGATGAGGTGAGGCAGAGTACTGAGAGACGTCTGAGTGTGGACAGCACGATGGCCGATCGAGACCATTCACCTCCCGGCTATGATGATGGATTTGACGACGGGGGTTATGTGGGTGGTCGGTATGGCGATCGAGCTGACAATGAGGTTCATGAGATTCGGTTAGATCCTCCTCCTGAGGGCGACGTGGAGATGATCGAGAGGGACCATGCGCCTTTGACCTTGACGAGACCTTCTGGTGTGGGGGCGAAGAGCAGTGCTTCGGATATGGATACGGGTGGGATGGCGAGTCAGGACGGAGGAGTGGGTGGGGCTTCGCATGTGGAAGATGCGGGTGGGGATATGAAGTAGGAGGACGACTTGTGTGTCGATATCGCACGGTCTGGCGTATTTGGACAGCATTGCGTAGCATGGCATAGCGTGCATTATCGAATTGGCCTGCATCATCCTCACTTGATGATTTGCGACATATCGCGTTTACATTTATGCTTATGAGCATTGCCTGCATTTGGCATTCTTGCTCTCAAGAATGGTCTCGTGGTGTCTCTATCTGGGACTTGCATTGTACAAGTATCATGTCCCTAGCAGACGCTATCAAGTCTGCATTCTCCTTCCACCCCCTACTCACTTCTTCTTCTTATTGACCTTCCTCCTCCCCCCAGAATTCGCATTCCGTCCCCTAACATCCTTACTCCCCACCGGCCCACCCGCCTTCTGCCTCAGATACTGCCTCACGATCCCCTCCACACTGCCCATATCATGCTTCGGATGCCGCATATAATACAGCTTCGCGCGTCTCGCCCTCTTCGCTTTCCGCTGCACAATCTCAATGCCCTCAATATTCGGCGAGAACACTTTAAACCACACCTCCACCGCCACGCGAGTGAGCGTATTCCGCAGCAAGATGGAAGTGTCGATGGGCGAGTTGCGTTGTCGAATCACGAGGCATACACCGGATACGGGGTCGCCGTTTTTGAGCCGTACGTGCAGGATGTCCCCCGGTTGTACGCGTTCGGGGTTTGTGGGGGCGAAGAGTCGGCGGCGGGCGCCGATTGGGTCGAGGACGGTGAGTTGGGAGGCGGTGACGATTGAGATTGGGTCCGGGCAGGCTTTGACTGTCGAGCGGGGGGGAGGGTGGGTGGGGATTTTACGCATGTTTTCCTCGAAGCCTGGTGCTGAGATTAGCAATAGGTACAGATGAGGATGAATGGAAGATTTTCGTACGATTCTGCTTGATCGCTTGTGATGGGCGGAAGTTCTTGGATCGTGGTTGGAGAGAAGGGTAGCTCGATGATGGGGGTGGTGGTGCATCTGCTTTGGTGAAGCCGGCGGTGGCGACGGCGTATGTTCTTCGTGTTCGTTCCGCTCTGCATTGTCGAAGGGCATGTTTGAGACCGGCCAGCGGCCGACCAGGTGCCATCGGAGTCGTCATGCTTGGTCCAATGTGATGTATGCGATCGATGAGGTCGAGTTGGACTTGAGATGGAGATTGCGGAGAGTTTTCGGCGAAGCCAAGACTGAGAGCAACAGAACATCGACTTCAACTGCATCGATATTTGACATTGACAACTTCACACCGACAAATACACCACCATGGCATCTCCCTCAATCTGTCACCGCTGCGCCCTTCGCATCCAACGCACCGCTGAATACACACTCTCCCAACGCGCCTTTTCCACAACACCCACCATCCGCCGGGGCGTCCCCTCCTTCGCAGAGTCCTCCAATCCCGACCTGAACATCGCCCTCTCCACCATCCGCGAGAAACACTTCATCCCTTCCTACCTCCGCCGGCGCGAACGCAACCTCATCTTCGGCGACAAACACCGACAAAACCTCATCGACAACCCGCAATCCGTCGCCATCGCCGAGGAAGAAATCCCCCTCCACTGGCTCGATCGGAAACGAGAGATCCCCAACCGGAATAAAGTCGTCACCGAAGCGATCAATTTCATCATCAATGGCGAGTCAAAGGACTGGCAGAATTTGCCGGCGTTGATGCAAGGACTGAAAGAGGGGACGAAGAAACCGCTCAGCGATGCGTTGATGGAGAAGATTATTCGCAGGGCGGTGCTGAAGGGACGACTGGGGCATGCGTTGTTGTGTCTGCAGCAGGCCGGTAGAACGGGGATGACGTTGAAAAATGAGGTTGTTTTGCGGTTGGTGGTGCATGGGCTAAGGGCGGTGCCGCAGGAGCAGGGTTGGGAAAAGGATTTGTTGGAGAAGGCGGTTAAGAATGCGAGTGCTGTGGCGGCGTTGTTGGAGAGTGAGGAGCATGGAGGTGGGACGGTGTTGGTGGAGAATGATCCACGGACGAGGGTGGAGGTGTTGGGCACGTTTTTGGAGTTGGTTGCGGTTTATGCGTATAAGTTTCAGGGCAAGAAGGACTCGAAGGAGGGGTTGGTGAGGTCGTATGCTGAGCGCCTGGTGAGCCGTTTGGAGAAGAGTGGTGCAAAGGTACGTTTATGGCGAGTTGAAAGGCATCACTTCACTAGGAGAAGACTAACAAGATGTTATGAAAAGGTATCCAGAATCCCCACGATAGAGAAAGGCATGCAATGGCCTCTACTGCAAGCCATTCCAATCTGGCACGGTCTCCACGTGGCGAAACAAGTTCTTGGAGATTCGATGCCCAATTCGAAGCTCGTCGACGACGTCCTGGCCAAGTACGAACAGAACATCGAGAAGGCAGTCGCGAATCTCGAGGCGAGGAACCCCCAAGAAGGATCGTACGAGGATCAGGCCATCATGGCTTGGACGTCGTGTATTCGGGATTGAAAGGACCTCTGGCTTATACACTCCAGATCCGACCTCTGATAGAATCCAGCGTCGTGCTCGCGGCCACTTGTCGAACTGGACACCCTACTGGTCAAGTCTTCATCGGGATATTCGGCACCAAAGCGCAGCACAAATTCGGCTACTGAGAGGAGGCAGTGCGGAAGCATTCCTGCCTGAAACAAAGCTGTACGGCACAGCAGCCGGTCGCGGGGTTATCTGGCGAAATGGAAGAAGAGAGCATGAAGAACGAGCGACACAGCATGGCGATGGTGGGGACCCATTGATGCGCTCTGTGTGTTCCACCACATCCCAGCAGACCGGTGTACATGTAGGTATTGTGTAGAACCGAGTTAGCACAATATCACTCCGCGTGGCCGGCACCCACGAGCATCAGCATGCAGGACTTTACTTTACACGACCTGCCTATCTTCGCCAGCTCATCGAGGCGCTGTGGAACATGACACAAGACCACCATTTCATGCCACGGCGGCATATTCTCCGAAGTCGTCACAGCATGGAGAAAGTCTCCGGCGGTGAATGCGTGTGTGGGTGACTCGTTCACTGCTTCGAGCTCCTGTTGTGTTAGGTACTGCTCGGTTTACATACGATACATCCGAGCTGTGGAGGGCTTGCGATGATTGGTGGTAGCTAATCGTCTTGTCGAGTCCGGCGCTGACGTTCTGTACCTCTCTTCGATGAGAGCTGCAAGGCAATGGCCCATATCGTGGTGTGGCCTCGGTGTGCTTGACAAGACTACTTGGCTCTGGCCGGTGGTGCTGTGGGGGGGG
>AFIV01000608.1:0-10510 GCA_000223765.2 Zymoseptoria ardabiliae STIR04_1.1.2 | reverse complement strand
CCCCCCCCGGGATCCATCCTTGATACGCATTACGTCGCTGTTGTCTTGTCTTCCACGCCGGCTTTGGAACCTGGAGCTACTTTCAGTCCCGTCAGATGTTTTCCGATCCGTATGGATGGATTGCCCTGCAAGAACATGGCGACGAACATACTCTCCAGCTTCCTCCCTGCTTCGCGGCAAAATCTGTAGCGCTGAGCCCACCACCACTCGAGCCACACACCTTCGCGTCTGTTCTCAACAACGATCGAAACAGATACGATGGGGGAGATGCACAAGATCGAGATGAGCCTGGAACGATGGGATTGATTGCTACGAAGAGGGAAGCTGCCATCGATGTATTGTGCTTGCCCACAATTCCCCAGCTCCTCCGCGGCACAGCCCTTCTCCCTCCAGCGTCGGTGATGTGGAATTTTTGTCGCTCACGAGATTCTCGTCACCCAAATTTGACACGACAACACATGCCCCCCAGCCCGCAGCAGGTTTTTCACCCCGTCGCGAGACGTCGCACCCTGCTGCAAGTCAGTCTCTCTCGCGAATCAAACCTCGCAGTAGATTGGGACGACAAAGAGGGCCACATACCCCAATCGACCACTCATCTGCGCTCAGAGACTTTGGACGTTGAGTCACCACTCTAGCATTTGAATCTGTTCGACGTGCACTGCGCGGACTTGTCAGTACTGGTTGTCATTGCTACCCAACGGATCGAAAGCGCGCAAAGGGGAAAAGGAAGCCACGACGTACCTCGCAGCACGACGGAGTGTGCCTGCCCCCTGCGCAGGCATTGGCGCAGGTAGCAGGGACTGGTAGATCTTGAGGCGAGGGGGCGGCGAATGCGCCAAGGGCGAAGATGAGGGTGGAAGCGAGGAGGACGATGTTTTTCATGTCGACGGTTTGTGTCGGATTGTTGTCGGTGATGGCTGAGTTGGTGATCTGTCAGGTCCGTTTCGGATGTGGGAATGGAGTCCTCTGTTGTTGGTGAGAAAGGAACGGATTCCGATGGGCGGTCTGGCGTTCCTTTAAAGACAAAGACTGCAGGCTTCTTGAAGCTCCACCTTGTACTGAGCTGTGTTGCGGCGGAACAGAGCGGGTAAGTCGCTCAAGGGATCGATGCTCTCGTTGACTCAATGTCCACGTCACGATCGTGACAATCCATGTCGGGCTGAAACTCCTTCTTGCCCATCGACACCCTCGCGCCTTGGGCCTGCATTCGCAACGCATGATTCCCGCCTGTTGGAGAACAGAGCGATCCCTGCTCCAGGACCCTACTCGATCGTTGAGTGCGACAATTCAAGACCATACCCATCCAGACTCCGACAGCTCCCGAGGCACGAGAGAGGAAGATGCACGAATCTGATGACTGCAATCTTGCTAGGCAGAACGAACTGCGATGGACATTTGGACGACCGAATCCTCTCCAGCTCTCCCTCCTCGCAGACGATCAAAACAGGTACGATTGGGAAGATGCACAAATCTTGATGAGCCTGGAAGAGTTTGAGTCGATTGCCACAAAGAACGAGACCGCCATCAATCCCGGATGAACGAATCCCCAAACTCCCTTACAGCAAGTACTTCGTCCTCCGGCATCGAATTTCTTTTCTCTCGTTTGCCCGGGAGTGACATCACACCGTCCATCCCGGAAGACGTCTCAATCGGAAACCACCTCACATACATAGCGACATTTGTCCAGATGCACCCTGCACGCACGGGAGTCACGCGAGTCCTTTGGTCGTCCCGTTGCTGCGACACTACACGGCGCGTTGTCGGTCTTTGATGTCGTCGTCGTCGTCGAAAGTGCATGCACGCACGCACGCATGGCACAATGTGAAGGGAACGGGCAGGCTGACTTGTCGGCTGCAATCTTGTTTGGCTGGTTGATGGAGATGTTGTCATCTCTTGCGCCGCGTGTCACTTTCACTCGAGAGCGACCAGAGGACGCAGCAGGGCAGGCAGTAGGTCAGATATGAGAGCACGCAGCGGAGTACGCACTGGAGAGAAAGATACACAAGATCGATGAGCCTGGAACAATTTCATTGTTTGCTACGAAGAACGAAACCGCCATCGATAATGTCGTGGATGCGCTTTCCAGCTCCCTTCGGTTCTCGCTCCAGCATCGTGGTCTTTTCCTTTTCTCTTGTCGTTTTTGTCGGTTCGGGTTGAGTTGGTGATCTGCTGTTCGTGCCGGTCGCTCCCCCATTATTGGACTTTGAAGGCTGGACGCAGCATCTGGATCGCATGCAGCGTTTCTTATTTTTAATTATGGCCATCGCAATCCGCTGCACTCTGATCCGTAACCTTGAAGTCGGGGTAGCACTGGGTGAGCGCCGAGGGGCATTTCTGACAAAAGGCCGTTAGCAAGAGTGATCGAAGTCGTGGAATCTTGTTCTGTTCGCGGGAGATACACACGTTTGAACAGCCGTAGACGCCACCGTCAGGATCGGAGTCTTGCGGTCCACACGTCCCATTCGGGTAGTCGTTGCAATTGCCCGGACCCTTGGTTTTCTGGTTTGGGTCGCATGGGAAGCACCACTGGTTGTTTGTTAGGATGTGCGCCGGTGGCAGTCTGGATAGGTGGGACTTGCGTATGCCGTGGCGGAGGACGCCAAGCAGAGAAGGACGGAGAGGTTGAAGACCTGCATTGTCGATGATTGGTTGTTGTATGTGGTTGTTGTTCGGTGTTTTTGTTGGTTTCCGTTGTTCGTCTCGCTCCGAAGCTGTTGAGTGTTTTCGAAGTATTGGAAGGAAAGCACTTGTTGTTGCTTTGAGGCGAGTGAATTTCAGCGGGCGATCTGACACCGCTATAGACGAAGATCGCAGCCTCTCGAGCTCCGTCTCGTGCCGTGCAGCGATCGACACGCAGTGCGGCGGAAGAGAGCGGAGTGAAAGGTCAAGGATCTTCCTTGACGTTCATTCTTTGGCCATCTTCATGCCGATTTGGGCCTGGATGCCATCCCCGTCGGATGTTCTCGATCTGCATGGACTCCCTGCAAGGTGTGTGAAGATCACAGGGTGAGTTCTCCAGAGCGAGAGCCACTTGTCCATTCATTCCAGTGCCTCGATCCAAAGCTCGGAACACGATTGCAGCCACTTTGGTCCTCAATTGGCAGAGTGGCTAGGATATCATTCATATTCAGATGGACACTCAATCCTCGCCGTGGCAGGTGACGACTGGAAGACGCACGCAGAAGATCGATGTAAGCCCAGGACAGTGCATTGTGCTACACAAACCAACGGAACCGCGATCGACACATCCTAGAGGCACTTTCCAGCTACTCCCGGCCGCCCCTTGTCGCTCTAACAATAACATCGCTTTTATTGTCCCTCTTAGTTTCCCGCAAGCCTATAAGCATGCGTCCTTGTCCGGGAGTAAGAAAATCCGCCTACTGTAGCTAGTTAGTCTTAAGCATTACGTTATAGCGGATCGAAAGAAGACATACCTATCGATAATGCTAAGGTGCTCTACTACCGACCTTACGTCTTCCTAGCAGTTGTTCTCGCACTGTACGTTAGTGTTAGTCTATAGTATGTTTTATCGAAAGCGTAACCGCTTAGGACAGAAGGAATTAAGAGCTCGGAACGTACGTAACAGCATTCCGAGTAACTAATCGTATAAGGGCCGGCGTAAAGGCCGTGCTCGCGGCCGTAACCGCGGCTAATACCTAGAGGCAAATATAGGTTATAAGTATATAAACAACTATCGAATGCATGTCGTTTAACGACCGGGTATAATACGTCTAGTCGCGTTAATCTCGGCGGGCGCTAACTTATGTTTTTTTTATAATTCTTCGATTTTTATTTCTTCCGTTCGCTCGTTTTAACTACGCTCTTTTCGCGAGGCGCGTCGCCTAACTACCGGTCGTAGGCTCCCTAGGGCGCCGCGATAGAGAGTGTCCTTTCCGCCGACTACTCGGGCCTTCGAAGGGGGGCGGGGATTTAGCTCGGGGAGGGGGACCCTATTTCTATTAGAAGGGCCTTATCTAGTACGACGAGGGGGCCCTATCGAAAATCAACAACTATATTTCTACGCCGTCCATTTCCGGTTAGATCGATAGGCGGTAACTATACACCCTATAGAAACGAAACTAATGGAACCGCGATCGATATATCCTAGAGGCACTTTCTAGCTCCTTCCGGCCGCCCCTTGTCGCTCTAGCATAGGCATCGCTCTTGTTATCCCTCTTATTTTCCCTTAAGCCTATAAGTATACGTCCTTGTCCGGGAGTAAGAAAATCCGCCTACTGTAGCTAGTAAGTCTTAAGCATTACGTCATAGCGGATCGAAAGAAGACATACCCATCGACAATACTGAGGTGCTGGCTACCGGCCTTGCGTCTGCCTAGCAGTTATCTTCGCACTGCACGCCAGTGTCAGTCCTTGATGTTCGATTTATCGATAGCGCGACCGCAGAGGACAAACTCGGTCGTTGCTTGCGATGAGCGGATTTTCCAGACGGACAATACGACGCCTTGTTGAAGACAAAGACTCCTCCTAAACTTCATCGCGCGCTACGCTGCGGCAAAAGAGGTCGGATTAGGAGCTCAAGGGTGCTGCTTGATCCCTTCACAGCTGTCAGCTGGTCTGTCTCTCTGGCCAGAGCTGGGTTCCTGCAAGGTGTGCGATGAGGCATTGCTACTGTACAGCCCGATTCGCGCACATGGCAAGCAATGCTTACCTCGCCAACTCAACTGACGCCCTGACCGACATTTTATCGAATGTGCACTGACCCGGACGATGTGATATTTCAGAGGGCGGAAACTCAATCGTATATCGCGCCAGGAATTGTGCAGCCGCGCCGGTGCGCTCTCCTCACCGTACGCCCTGCAGTGTCCCATACGGATCGGAGACATCGGATGGGAACGGCAGTCAGCTCTGTGCACCTCAAGGAGCAGGCTTGATAAAACAGCCTGTGTCTGCGATGTTTTCGCCACTCCTTATTACGGGGCGAATTTCTCCCGTCATCCCGATTAGGTGGAAGTGTGATCTCACGATCTCGCTGGGATCGATATGTCTTGAATTGGATCGAAGCTGTGGCAGCAGGCTCATTCGCCGGTGACTTTTCACAAGGCAATGAAGAGCGAATGGCAATATTGTTCGTTTCACGGACATCGCAGGCGAAAGCAAGTTCAACAGCAAGGCGTTGAAATGGCTGTCTTGTCTGGTCCGATACATTGTCTCCATCGGAGCGGAAAATTCATCCTCAACCCCTACAACCTCGACTGAATCTTCTCCGGCGTATCACCCAGCGCATACTGCACGCTCGCCTTCTTCGACCTCACAACCTGCATCTCCTCCATACTCGGCGTCTTCGCCTGCGTAGCCGGGTTGTACTTCCACGCCGTTCCCTTGATCGCCTCTTCATCGCTCAACTTCTTATTCGCCTGTCCATCCGCTCGCTTGTACACATTGATCACCACGCACCCTCCCAGTCCCAAATTATGCTGCAGCGCGACTTTCGCATCCACGTGGCGGGTATTCGCCCACCCGCGGAGTTGCCAGGAGAGTTCGCAGCATTGTGCGAGACCCGTGGCGCCGAGGGGGTGGCCTTTGGAGATAAGCCCGCCGGATGGGTTGATGATGGGTCCCTTGCCGCCGTAGGTGATGTCGCCGTTGCGTACCATTTCGTGGGCTTTGCCCTTTTCACAAAAACCCAGGCCTTCGAGCAGGATGAGTTCGTTGGCGCTAAAGCAGTCGTGAAGTTCGCAGACGGCGATGTCCTTGGCGGTCACGCCGGCTTCTTTGTATGCCATTTGGGCGGCATTCTTGGTCATGCCGAATCCGACGAGGTCCATAGCGGATTTGGAGAAGAGGGTGGGATCGTCGGTTTGCAGTTGTTGGCCGGCCATGAGGATTGCTTGGGGCTTGAGGTGGGAGCGGGCGGCGAGGAAGCGCTCGGAGACGATTACTGCTGCGCCAGCGCCGTCGGAGGTGGGTGAGCATTGCAGTTTCGTGAGAGGTGCGTGAATCATAGTTGAGTTGGCGACTTCTTCGAGGGTGTACTCTTGTTGAAATTGGGCATATGGGTTGTTGGTTGAGTGCTTGTGGCTGATGCGACCGATTTCTGCAAAGTCGGAGGCTTTGGCGCCGTATCTGGAAGGAGGATTAGTTGTTGGGATTGTCTGAGACTGCAGAGATGCTACTTACTTGTCCATGTACTCCTGCCCAGCATTGGCAAAGTACTGTGCATTCCTCGGACTGGCATGCTTGCCATATGTCTCCTCCATCAAATCGGTCGAAAGACCCATGGGGCTGGGACGATCCGACCAGTCACTCTTGATCGAGCCAGGCTGCATCTGCTCGAATCCCACAACCAAGACGCAGTCCGCCGCGCCAGCTCGGACCATCGTCCTAGCCATGTGTAGTCCCGTAGAGCCAGTCGCACAAGCATTGTTGGTGTTGTAGATGGGAATACCGGTCATTCCGAACTGGTAAAAGATCCGCTGAGCACTGGTCGTAGAGCCGAAGCAGAAGCATCCCACACCCATCTCGACGTCATCGTAGTTGATTTGTGCGTCCAGCATGGCTTTGGCACCCGCTTCGAAGCCCAGCTCGACGTAGGAGCGGGTTTGGCGTGGCTTGATGAACTGTGTCATGCCGACGCCGAGGACGTAGGCGTCGGATTGGGGCTTCTTGATCTCCATGTTGGCGGGGTCTGCGGGTGGTCCGGGTTCTTTGGTACTTGTGTAGATGATTGTAGATTGCCAGAAGATGAGATGGTCAGAGAGTGAGGTTGATACACGCTGTCAAGCTTCCGGCAATAGCTGTTCCTCCTCGGCTGTCGTTCCCCGCAAAATCGAGGCAAATCAGGGTCCATGGCCGAGGCTGGGGTACTTTTTGGCTGACAGAGCTCACTCCTTCACACTATTGCCACGATTGCCGTCTGCTTCCATCTATTCCTGCCGTCGTCCATCTCGAGTCGTCTTTTATCATCCGTGTCAAAGCCGCTGCGAGGCTGTTCGCTTCACGCAGGACTCCGAGATCTTCTTCCAGCCTCATGGAAACATGCCATCGGTTTGAACTCCGGATAGGATCCATTGATTTGTCGTGCCGTCCGAGATACACTGCTGATACGAGCGCTGGAGCAGCTCTGCATACAAGCTGGGAGAGAGCAACAACAAACGGTCGTATTTGGCAGCGACGGAGGGATGAATTGGCACTGCAAGAGCTGCGTGGGTTTTCATCACCTTGACTGCCAAGGCGGCCATCTCCGACCTCTGCATTCACGTCCGCCATCTGTCGTCGCCAGTATGAAGGCTTGAAGAAGGCCGCTGCCCGCTGAAAAGCGAGTTGAGCGGCCCACAAGGACAGTGGATTGTCATGGAAGTCCACATACGGCCACCCTTCGTCGACATCGAGATCCGTACTGGCGTGGTTGTCCCGCTGCCACGAGCAGCTCTTGGGGAGATGTGCTAGGTGTATATTGCCCAGGTGCAGGTGCCATTGATCAAAATCGCAGGCACTTCCAGAAGAGTCTCGGTGGCAGTTCTTGTCGACGTCTCGATTGGGACGGTGACCATTTATTTCGGACGTCTTGAGGAAGCGGACTGAGGTCTGGTGTTCGTCCTTTGCGGATCGTTGCTGGAGCCGTCCGATGAAGGCCGGGTGCTTATCCTCCGGGACGCCTACTTTGCTTCCCGATTCCGCGCCGGGAACGCAAGACTCGTGTGCCGATTTCATCTCCTTGCCTGCGCCGAGCCATATTGGAAAGTGGCATGGCAGGTTATCGTTGTTCGGGAGGCTGCAATCGATCGATTCGCCTAGGGCCAAGATTCTGGCATATAGAGCAGGATTGCCGAGCTACCGCAGGAGTTAGGAATCGGTATGTTGCCATGCAGATCGTTCGCTCGAGGACAAGGTGAGCCGCGGCGGTGAAGAGATGTTTGCTCAAAGAGGTGACCGATGGTAGCGCAAGTCCGTTGATGAATATCGTTGCTAGAGTTATGTAAGTCCCGAATGATGCTTCTCCCTTTACTGACCTTTATATACCTACCTACGCATCGAATCGTCAATGGCTGTCCCTTGTGATGGCCTGGGCAACCTTCATAACTCTACTCATGCTCTTCCCCAGCCTTCTCTGTGTGGCATTACTTGGAAGCCTTGTGATCGATGCAGTTCCCACGACAAGATGCGCTTGCGTGAGAAGCATCTTTATGAAAGGGAGGGCAAGACCTCGCAAAAGAAGTAAGACACGAAGACCTGAGACAAGTTGAAAGAGTCCTCGGAACAAGTCGAACTTCCCGTCGAAGAGCGCGTCGCCGCACAACGCCCAGGCCAATTTCGTTTGCTGCGAACTTCTTCCTCCAGATCAACAACACCACAACGACCGCAATCTCTCCGCCACCGTCTCGCTCTCACGAACAACAACAACAACGACCACGCCAACGATCTTCATCACCACCCCCTCAACCGACGCCATGTCCTTGAGCGAGTTTCTCAGCTTCGCCTACCTCCTCCTCCTCCTCACCCTCTTCTTCGGCGCTCTCCTCCTCTCCGCTTCCCGCACCATCAAATTCGTCCGTGAAAACAGACACGACGAATGGACCGCCTTTCCCACTCCCAGCGAGTTCATCGAGCGAGAGCTAACACCCTCGGACACCTTCGGCAACTGTCAATTATGCTTCAGACACTTGAACGACGCTGTCGTCCTCCTCCGCTGCGACTGTATCGCCTGCGAGGGTTGTTTCCGCACTCACCTAGCGCTTCAGGACGACTGTCCGCTCTGTCGCGCTGTGATCTTCCAGCCCTTGCCCCATCGCCCGAGAATGAGAGCTTTCAAGCAAGAGACAATGGTCGAGCAGGTGGAGGGAGCGTTGTGGCTCGCGGTCGGCCGGTTTCTGCTTGTGAAGCTGTTGATGCCGGGGCCAACCCCGCTGGTCATCTACATGGATCGATTGTGTCAGGTCTTCTACATCAACCATATCACGGCGGCTCTTCTCGTGGGATGGAATATCGACCAGCGCACTGATCGCAGCCAGTGGGTTTTGGGGTTGATGATGGCGGCTTCTACTGGTGGAGCTCCGGTATGGGCAGCTTGTGGCGTGCGTGAGGCGGAGCTACTGTTTGTGATCGAGCTGCTGGACTGCGCGCTGTGGTTGCCGTTGGCTTTGCTTTGGGTGCTGGGCAAGGTCCCTACGAAGAAGAAGTAGGGAGATTGTGAGTATGGTAGGAGTCTTCGTATGGGGATGGTGGCAGGGGATGGAGCGGAAATGGGAATGGCATGATTGGAGAAGACTTGTAAAGTTTTGTTTCTCGCGATGAAAGAGCGGCAAAGGCAACGACAGCCATGGTAGATCGCCAGAAATGCAGTGGAAATTGGCAGGGTGGATCAGCATGGAAGATGAGAAATCCTTCGCTGCAATCATACGTGTTCGCACCATGACCCAATGCCGCCCAAATCGGTGGGCTACTTCATCATATCCAAACCTGAACGTTAGTCTTGTTTGCAGCAATGACAAGAACAGCAGCAGCATCGAGGACAACAACAACAGCAACAGCAACACCACTACCATGTCACGAGGATGTGATGCATCTCCACCGATCTCTCCGACGAGCTCCCAGACTCTCCAGAGACCGATCTGTCGATCAAGCCGATGAACATCCAATTGTGCAGTCCATTCGACGGCGACTGTGTTGAGTACGGAGTGGACCCGCTTGGATGTACGCGTGTCGGCAAAAGAGCAATGTCTTTCCATCATCGGTAGCGAACACACCGCGGTGTGCATATGCCCTGCTTCGTCCACTTCACCTTTGATCCATCAAGACAAGTCCGGCATCAAAGGACAGTGCCCAACAGAGGAGCAACGGAATGGTCGGACCTCGGCGCAGACAGGAGAGACATACGAGTGCGTAAGTGGTTTGTGCCAACATCAACCGCTCGTCTTGGTTGTATGGCTGCGCAGCGAAGTGTTCTTGGCATCCGCGATACTAGACATGATCTGCGGCTGAACTAGAAAGGCCGGATGTTATGTCGGCAGTCCAAGACACGGAGTAATGATCAACGAAATGGCCGGACTTCGGATGACGATTCGACCGAGACATATATTCATCGAGCCATCCACGACCGAGTAGTGAGTTTCGTTCTTGTCCTCATACACGATCTCACATCCATCGAAGAACGAGAGCACATTCTGGTACGGCTCCGCGGCATTCCTCGATTCCTCCACTTCGAAATCATCCGCTGAAATCTCACAGAAGTGTCGCCACGATGCACTTCCTCCATCTCATCCTCTTCCTCCTCACAACCCTCACCCTCGCCTCTACCATACCCCTCTCAGCTCGCCAGCTCGAACCTTGCCCACAAGCTCCAGGCCAAGGCAGATTCTGCTGCAACGCAGGCGGCAGGCAAGTCGGATTATTCTGTGGACCTTGCGATCCTGGATTTGTAAGTTACTTGAACCCCACTGATGGTATATGGGAATTGTAATTCCACCTGGAGAGGATGCATGCTGACAGTCTGGGTGGATAGCGCGATTGCACGCTTGATCCGTGATTGGGAGGAATGATGGGCGGGCGGGAAG